>JAOTAX010156616.1:0-14702 GCA_025629825.1 Erythroxylum guanchezii
TTTCCTAGTCCAAATATACATTTAAATACCTCAATTCTCTAATGGTATCAATTAATTCCAATTTACTAACTATAGTCTGTCAATACTAAAATTCAAGTCATATGCCTTTCACATTCAAATCACAATTTAACTCCTGTCTCACATGTACTTTCATGAACATGTGTCATTTCAACTAGGGTATATTTTGGGGCTTTACAAGAATACTGAAAGAAGGTGTAGTTATTCATTCTTTAATCAGCTATAAGAATTTCCCAGGGATCCCATCAAGAAATTCCACTCTACTGAATCAAAAGATTTCTTGAAGTCAATTTTTATTGCACACATTTTCCAGCTCCCTTTGTCATTTAGCCTTTGAATAAATATTGAGCAATCAGGATGTAATCACCCACATTTCTTCCTTGGATGAATGCACTTTTTGTTGTTGAGGGTAGCAAACTAAGTAAGGGGTTTCAACCTCAATATCAACATTTTAGGAACAAGGCAGATGAATGTATGATTAAAAGCTTTCAGTATTATGCTCATCCTGAATAATTAGTGGATAGCTATGGAGGTTTGGTTTCCAATCCATGTCCAGGCAGTTTTGAAGAAGTGCCCATTCATCCCATCAGAACCAGGGGTTTGGTTTGGATTTAATCCTTTGAGAGTTTCCATTATATCCTTAGATAAACTTTCGTTGTCAGGTTTTCAGCTTCCTTAGTTCTGATTATATTCTTCATAAATGAAGCAATGGAATATTAGGTGAGGTTATGGCTTTTATGGATCCAAGCAATTTTGATGAAATATTGTTTTGCTATGTGTTTTACTTCATTATGACCACATATTAGTTTTCCTTCATCATCCTCTAGCAATTGATCTTATTTATTTTCCTTCTTGTAAAGATTGTTTTAAAGTAAAAGCTGATATATCTATCACCTTTTTGGATCCACTAAATTCTAGATTTCTAATTCAGTATTGAGGGTGAGCTATTAATGATAAAAGTAATCCTCATGTGCTTCCTTTTGTGATTTCTTTGGCCTCTCATTTTGTGGATCTAGGTAGACTTCCCTTTCAGCCTATAACAGAGTGTCCTTTGCAGCCTTGATATCCATGTTGTGGTTAGAGGAAACTTTAATATACAGGTCTTTTAGAGCTTTTATGATGATGCTAGCTCTATATAGTGCCTCAATATTGTTCATTCTTTTATGAAGAAATGGCACTTTACCTACTTTTGCTAGCTAATGGGTGGAACATTGGGTTCCCTTTCTCCTGTTAAACAAAAGATTAATTAGAGATGGAGGAGCTTGTTTTCTATCCATTATTAGCCATCTATCTCCTATAGTAGATGCATTTTCACCTTTCTTATGTCCATTGAGGGTGACTACTTAAAAAAGTGTTTTTTCCCCATTTTTTTACATTTGTTTAAGTATTAGGTAAATTATTTGACTTAACTTAGGGGATTTTTTATTCCTTGTTATCTTCATTTCCAAGATCGTAATAGCTCTATTTGTTTGACTTAATTTTCTTAATAGAGGCTAAATATCTTGTCTTTATGGGAAAAGCAATAACGAAGAGTAGTAATCTAAGGATATGACAACACGTACTTTAAATATCGTAAGAGTTTAGAAGTAAGGTTCCTAATGGTAGTTAGTTAATTTTTCTTCTAATTTAGATTAGGTTCACCATTCACTAAGCCAAGGGCCCTTTTCTCCACTTTTATAACTATATTTTTTATTATATTTAGGTTATTTCAAAGTGGATTAAATAACATAGCTAAAGTTGACTCGATCGCCGCTCACTATGAATTCTTTATTCAGAGGAGACTAAAAACAGTAACAATACATTTTTTATTTGGTTCTTTCAATCTCTAAACTCTAACTAACTTCCCACCTCTAGCATCAATGAGCATGACCCTTTTTTCATTATCATCAATCTTTTATCTTGATTCCACTTCTAGAAATCCTCCTCTATTTGAAAAAGAAGAATTTGTTTCCGGTGGATAAAAATGATATAAGTTTCCTCGTAGCCTTCATAAGTAAGCATATTACTCTTACTCAATTGGTGTAACTAATTGAGTGTAAAATATGTAAATAATTGAAAGGTTAGCCTTTCATGTTTAAATAGAAACCTTTGAATTGATCTATTTATTTGTCTTCCATCAAAATTTTCATTTCCATCAATCAAGTCAGTTCCATCTTAAATAGGTATTTTATATCATTTAATTCTTCCTTTTCCTTAAAGTCGATCTCAATTCCATCGATCCTCTTGAAGCACTATATTCTTGAATTCAATATTAGTAGCCCATCCTAAAACCACTTTCCTCCACTTCCTTTAGGGAGATGGTTATCATTCATTGCCCGTATTGTATACCTTGTCCTCAATCTAAAAATGAGTTTTAAAAAACCATTAGGGTTCTGTACCATTTAACCTCACTTATTGTTATTTGTAGCACATCCTCCTTTGGTCTCTCAGCTTTTGAAGGATGTCAAACTTGGTCTTATTTCCAAACCTTGCCAAAATGGTGGGGGTCATCAGGCTCCAAGCTCCCTTAGAATCTATAGTCAATAAGTCATATTCTAGTCTTATACGCTAGTATGTTACACATAATTCTTAACGAGATGAACTTTGCTCTAGGAGATCATATATATAAATATATATTTATGCTATAGGATAAAATAAAGAATAGATGGTATTTAAATCATATATAGAGAATATTATACAACTAATAATACTTAGTCTACAAGGGGATTTCTCGTCTTCTTGTTTTAAGGTCTTTTATTTAAATCAAGCATAAAAAGAATTGAATTGTTCATGTACTTATCATCAAACAATTAAAAATAAATGGATTAAGGAATATCATATAAGAATTAGAAAGGCTACATCTGAATCACATCTATAGCGATAAGATAGCTGATGGATTGAAAAGGCTAAAAAATTGATAAGAGAGGCTTGCAATATAATAAGAAGAATTCTTTCTTTAATCTTTTTATTTTTTGAGATTGGTTTAGTGTTCAGTCAACTTTACTGTCTCAAAAAATAAAGCAAATATTCAAAGTACGATGTTATAGCTTTAAGAGCAAGATTCAGAGTCTCAAATACCACACACACAAGTATTACTAGCACTATACTAATAAATGGCTAGGCTTAGATTGTCTAAGACATCAATCACTTTTCTAAAATAAAAAAGGTAGCAAAAATAAAATCATGAAAGAAGTAAGGTCTATAGAAATTTGGGAAGTACACCTCGTTCACTAGGTTCTAATCATAATTAAAAAATGAGTTTGATTATGGATCAGAAGGAATGCTAGCAATATGTCTAACATTATTTTTAAGGAGTTAGATAGAAGGAAAAAAGACACTTTTAGCTAAAAGTTGCTTGTCTCACCTAAAAGGTGGGAACATTTGAGAAAAAAAATGGCTAATAGGTGCATAGTGTGTGGGAATCTGAGAAAGGTTCAACTAAATCCTAAAAAGAACTGTTTGATAAGCTTACGTATTATTAGGTAGTTAGACAGGTAAAAGTTGACCACACTAATGATGCTTAACTAGTTTTTTCGGATGATCAGCTATATTGGACTGAGACACAACTTAAACTCTAATGTGGGGTAGGAGTAGGAAATCTTAGATAATGGGCAAAAGAATGAGCCAGCAATATTACATGAGTGGAAAAGGAGACTGTAACTTTATGTGTAAGGATGAAATCTAGAGATCTACAAAGGAATACTAAAAGTAAAGGTAGCTTTTCAGTTCCGTACTGACACGAGATTGAGAAAGTATAGGTAGCCAATAAGATTAGATACCTTAGAAGTCCATACTATAAACAAAGACAGAGGTCAAGGGTTAACTAACATGCGAAACAACCTACTTTAGGAGTACAATTGCAAGATAGAAACTTAAATGAACTGATAAGGGCATGCATAACTGGTGGAGCATATGGTTTAATTTGATATAACCACATGATGTGTTCTTAGAAAGAAGGGATTTGACACATTTCGAAGCACTTTCTAATGTGTGCTTTAGAAAGATTGTAGCTAGCTTGATTTGTTAGACATTTTTGTCCTTAGGGACAATTTTGTCTTTTTTCCTATTAAGTGGACAACTATTAATTGTAATTTTGGTTTTCAATAAATTATCGGTTAAGTTACGTAATTTGATCCAAATAAGGGTAATAAAATGGCCCAATAAATGATGTAGATTAATGGGTCGAAGTTCGGGTAAAAAATAGATCCCTTTTAGTGTGAACCTGATCTATATCGGCTTTATGATAGGGAACCCAATATAGAAGCTTTATAAAGGTTAAGGTCTCGTACAGTTGCTCATATCAATCATAAGCATAAAATTCTCTGACCCGTTAAAAGAGCTTGCGTATTGAGAAAACTGTAGAAAGGTCTAAACCGAGTATCAGTGAACAACCTCCTTAACTGTGCTAGGAAGATCGGAGCTCGTTTTAGCATCAAAAATTGCTTCGGAACTCTAAATGGAACCAAAATTAGGTATTCCGCATTTCCTTCATTTTTACCCTTTCATGTATGATCCTGGGTACATAATAAGGTCTGTACTACATATTACATGTGGTATCAGAGCGGTTACATGATCAGGTTGATGGAAACGAAGGTTTTTTCGATTTCCATTCAATATGGTTTTCTTTAGTTTTTGATTCGTTTTTTGATTTTTTTTACGTATATAATTACGTAAAAGTAGTATACATATGGCTAGCTATGAAAAATAGGTCGAAAATAGGCCAAATGGAGCAAAAAATGACATCCCAGGATGCCAGAAATTACCCTCTCTGTCGAAGGGCGATGTAACGTCCAATGTGTGGCGGACACGTGTGGCGATTGCAACGTACGCTCCTCACTCGGCACGCGATCCTATGAGGGTGGAACTGCGGACGCGTGCATGATACGTTCCACATCCAGCTCGACACGTGGACCGTTGGGATTGGGACACATGTCAATGCTTATAGCGCACGCTTCTTACTTGGTGCACGCTCCCACAAAGGTGGAACCGCAAGCGGGTGCGTGACACGCGTCACATCCGGCTCGACATATGGACCGTTGGGATTGGGACACATGTTGGCGCGTGCAACACACATGCCATACAGTAGGCGCACGTCTGCACTTGGATAGCATGTGATACACGCTCGGCCCCACGCCACGCACACTGACGTGGTGCACCACGTCAGCCGTACAAATTTTGCTACAGTATTTAAAAAAAACACACACACACACACACACAAAATTTTCAAAAATTCCCATAAAGCTATCCTAGGGTGTTTTGGGTTAGTTTCCAAGTTTGGGGAATTTCTTAAAGTGATTTTTCAATTTTCTGGATTTATTACGTTGGTAATTGGATTTTGAAAAAGTTTTTAAAGCTAATTTTGAGTGCGTTTTTATACTCCGAATTGCACATGAGGGAGACACTTAAAGTTTTATGTCTCGTGTGATAGGTTCGGTATTTGGAAAAGTATGATAGACACTCTCATTAAGATTTTTTATTTATAAAAGTCTCAAATAAAGTTTAAAGACAATGTTTTCAGTGTTAGTATGTGATTATTTAATTGTGAATCTAGTTTTTTCATTTATGATCGATTTTCACATACATTATGCCCATATAGAATGTGAGGATGACATAAAGATGTGTCCCTTGTGTTTGTGGTCTTTTCGGGTCCTGGTAATATTGCAGTTTTCAAGCCAATATTTGGATTATACTGCGTACATGTTGGGGGATGTCTCTGATCTCATATTCAATTATTTTGCTTACAAATGTTTACCTTATATAAGGTTTTGAGATGTACATAAAAGCATTAGGTGCAGGAAAGTCGTCGCTTAAATGATCTATTCACCCACAGGTGGTAGTGTCATGAGAGTTGATGGTTTATACTCTGATCGCTTTTATGTGGAGGTCTAATTGCATAAATTATGTATTCGGCCCACAGGTATTTCATAATATGTGCAATCGGATTCTCTGTGTAGATAATGTTATCGTTGTTATCCTGCATTTATACTAATTTTTACATTGTCTTTTCTATTTTTCAGTCACCTTCTCAGTCAACAACAATGTTGCCACTATTGAAACTTTAAATGGTTTCAACTTCAAAAAGTGGAAGAAGGACGTGGAGTTTGCATTGGAGATGGCAAACATCAGCATAGCCATGCACATAGAGAGGCCTCCCCCACTTACAAATGTCAGCTCGAAAGCTGACAGAACAGCGATGGAGACCTGGGAAAGGTCAAATAAGATGTGCTATTTGACCATTAAGAGGTTGATACCTGATCATCAATTAAGTGGATTGGCGGACACGACCGTGGTGTGAGAGTTCATGGACAACATATCCCAGAGATACAAGGTCTTTTTTCATGCTGAGCAGAGCGCCTTGATCAAGGAATTATTCTTCATGAGGCAAGCTAGAGAGGGAGGCATTCGGGAGTATATCATTCGGATGGTGCATCTTTTAAGCAGGCTGAAGGCACTAGATATACCGATCACTGACTCGCTTATAGTGCATTAGGCACTAAACACTCTTCCTCAGGAGTTTAAGATGTTGGATACCTCCTACATCTCACAAGATGAGGCCTGGGACATTAATGCTTTGATTTCCCAATGTGCTGTAGCAGAAGAGAAGATCAGGAGCTTTCCTCTCATAGCTATGTATGCAGTTGCAAAGGGGAAGGGGAAGGCTAAACCCAACAGCCTAAGGGTAAGGGTAAGAAACCCAAACCCTCTCCTTAGATTCAGAGTGGGTAGTCTAGCATTGTGAAGGACCCACATGACCTTAAGAGTATGAGATGCTTCTTCTGTAAGAAGAAGGGACACAGGAAGTCTGAATACTAGAAGTACAAGCTATGGAAGGTCAAGCAGGAACTGTCAGGTAACTCCTCAACCTTTATGATTCATAAATCCAATGTAGCTATAACCACATCAAGTTCTTAGTGATTAGATAGTAGAGATTCTAACCATATTGCTTCCACAATATAGGGGTTCAAATCTAAGAGACGGCCGACTAAGGGAGAGGAGAAGCTGATGGTCAACAACAATAAAGAGGTGGATGTTTTGTATGTAAGAGATGTAGGAATAAATCTCGATACGAGATTTGTACTGGTTTTACGAGACACATTTTATATACCGTCTTTTAGATAGAATTTGATCTCTGTATCAATTTTGGATAAAGAAGGTTTTCGTTTTGTATTTGCTAATGCAGTTGTAAATATTTCTATCAATACAAGACATCTCAGCATTGCCTTCTGATCCAATGGATTGTATAAAATGTGTCTTACTCCTAATGAAATGTATGTCTCTTCTAATGTTGCTAAACCTGTTACTCAAAAGAGAGCCTTCATAAAGGAAACATCGTACATGTTGCGGCATAAATGTCATAGCCACATTTCCAGGGAGAGGGTTGAGAGATTGTTATAGGTTGACCAAGATAAAGAAAAAGGGGTCAACTCGTACATCTGGTTTATTGGGCCTCATACATACAGACATTAGTGGTTCTTATACAGTCATGTTGTTCAATGCTAGATACTTTCTGACATTTATAAATGATTATTCCCACTATGGTTCTTGCTTAAAGAGAAGTCTGAAGTTCTTGATAAGTTCAAGATCTTTACGACTAAAGTTGAGAACCAGTTAGAAAAATCAATAAAGATAGTCAAATCTGATAGAGGAGGAGAATATTATGGCAAACATGGGGTTGCAGGATAAGAAAAAGGTCCGCTTGCTAGCTATTTGGAATCAGTTAGAATAATGGCTTAGTTCACTATGTCAGGTAGTCCTGGGCAAAATGGTATGACCGAAAGGCATAATCGCACACTAAAGGACATGATGAGGTCAGTGCAAAGCATGACTAACCTACCCGAATACCTTTGGGTAAAGCCATCAAGGCGACATTTTATGTTTTGAACAGAGTCTCGAGTAAGTCAGTATCAAAGATACCTTTTGAACTCTAAAAGGGCTAGAAGCCAAGCCTTGCACACATTCGTGTGTGGAGCTGCCCTGCTGAGGTGAGGTTGTATAATCCTTACGAGAGTAAATTGCAATCTCATTCAACTCGTTGCTATTTAGTGGGTTATCTCAACCACTCTAAGGGCTACAGATTTTACTGTAGAGAGAGAGGAGCCAAAATAGTGGAGTCACAAACGGTGAAGTTTCTGGAATACAATGTCTATGATGAGGGAGGATCCTCACATCCTCTAGAAGATAGTAGGACGAATACTACAATTATTGTGTATCCACCTCTTATACAGTCAATTCCAGCGGATGAAGGCCCGAGTATTGTGCCTATACAGGCACAGGAACCTATTCCCATTCAGGAAGAGGTTTCTGAGGTACAAGAGCCTATGCAGTTGCGCAGATCCACCAGAGAGAGGCGACCGGCTATCTCATCGAATAACATAGTTTATTTAGGTGAACAAAACTATGAAATAGGACATGTTATGGATCTAGTTACTTTTACAAAATTCGTTTCTGGACCCTATGTAGATATGTGGTGGGAAGCAATGAAAGATGAGATGCAGTCTATGAGGTATAATAAGGTATGGGAGCGTATTGATTTACCTCAACATTGTAGGCCTGTTAGTTGCAAGTGGCTATTTAAGATCAAGAAGGACATACAGGGTCAAGAGGAGCGGTTTAAGGCGCGTCTATTGCTAGGGGATTCACTCAGAGAGAGGGAATTGATTTCAATATTACCTTATCTCATGTATCCTCGAAGGATGCATTTAGAGTGATTATGGAAATAGTAGCTTATCATGATATGGAGCTACATTAGATGGGTGTTAAAACTGCTTTCCTAAATTGTGACCTTTATGAGGAGGTCTATATGGAGCAACCTGAAGGATTTCAGGACCAAGATGCAACTGACAAAGTCTGTAAGTTGAATAAATCAATATATGGTTTGAAGCAAGCTTCTAGACAATGGTACCGAAAATTTGATGAGGTTTTGACCTCATTCGGCTTTGTGGAAAACAAAGTCGAAAGATGCTTATACTATAAGGTCATGGGGAGCAAAGTCATGTTCATACTGCAATATGGTCAAATCATTTGACGCGAGCAAGATATCATCGACATACATTTTGATATGAAGGATTTGGGTGAAGCGTCTTTTGTCCTCAGTACGCAGATTCACCAGGACAGATCTTAATACTCCTTGAGCCTCTCACAAAGAGCATACATTGAACGAGTGCTACAAAGGTTTAATATGGCTTATTATAGACCTATTGTAGTACCTACCTCTCATGGTGAGAGATTATCTTTGGCACAGTGTCCAAAGAATGAAGTTGAGAGAGAGGGTATGAGGAATGTCTTGTACTCTAATGCAGTTGGTAGCCTGATGTATGTCTAGGTGTGCACTAGACCAGACATTTCATTTATTGTCAGACTGCTAGGTTAATATCTGGCCAACCTAGGTATGAATCATTGGAATGCAGCTAAGCGAGTGTTGAGATATCTAAAGGGTACCAAGGATTATACGTTGACATACAGGAAGGCCAACAATTTAAACCTCACAGGGTATACAGACTCAGATTTCGTTATGTGTCTGGATGATCACAAATCCACATCGGGGTACATTTTTATGATGGCAGATGGTGCAGTATTGTGGAAGAGTGTCAAATAGACACTGGCAACTTCCTCGACCATGAATGCAGAGTTTGTTGCATGTTATGGAGCTACTACACAGGTAGTTTGGCTAAGAAACTTGAATTCTGAGTTGTCTGTGGTGGATTCGATAGCTATACCCATTCGGTTGTATTGTGATAATCTTGCTACAGTGTTGTTCAGTAACAATAATAAAAATATCACAGGGTCTAAGCATTTAGAGGTCAAGTACTTGATCATAAAGGAGTTGATTCAGAAGGGTGACGTTGAAGTGGAACACATCAAGACTAAGGAGATGTTAATTGATCCTTTGACTAAAGGACTTCACCCACTAGTGTTTGTTAGACATGTATCTAGTATGAGCGTGTTAAAGTCCTTAGACAGTAGTAGTTAGGGATCATTGTATTTGCTTTTTAATATTTTGATGTATTATGACATTATGGTTATTTATTAATAAAGATGATCATGTTCTTTTCTCCTCAATAATAACTGCTTTTGTATATAGTTATAATACATATGGAAGCCTTAAGATTTGTGTTGATCTTAAGCATTTTAAAGGTCATTGGGCATTTATAAAGATTGACCTTGACTCTATGTCATTAAACACATAAAGTTTATATGGATATCCAGTTTCATATGACATAGACGGATATAAGGTTTTAATCCTATAAAGGTTCTCTAATGCAGTTTAGCATTCAGTTGGAGAACATAAGGGTTTTCTCTAATGTTGTTTAGCATTCGGTAAGAGAAAACAAGATTTCTCTGCTGCAGTTTAGCATAAAGTTGGAGAAATCAAAACCTACAAATGAAGATGATACATTTTAGATCATACAGGTATCATCTTAGTTTGCCACACTCCATTTTCCCATTCATGTTAGTAAGGTATTAGATATTCATGATTATATTAAACCTGTTTCACACATGACACATATGTTTGATATTTTTCGATATCGAAAGCCTTACAGGATGAAATGTAGGACTTTCATTACCTTTGGATCAAATGTTTTTTTTTAAATTTGGTACTAATACAGTAGTGTGACTTAACCGAGTTTTTAAAACTGTTTTGAACTTGACAAAAACTGCAATTAATAATTGTCCAAAGGGGAGAATGTTAGACATTTTTGTCCTTAGGGACATTTTTGTCTTTTTCTAATTAAGTGGACAACTATTAATTGTAATTTTGGTTTTCAATAAATTATCAGTTAAGGTACGTAATTTGATTCGAATAAGGGTAATAAAGTGGCCCAATAAATGATCTAAATTAATGGGTCAAAATTCAAGTAAAAAATGGATCCCTTTCAGTGTGTACCTGGTATATATCGGCCTTGTGATGGGGAAGCATAATATGGAAGCTATATAAAGGTTAAGGTCTCGTACAGTTGCTCATATCAATCATAAGCATACAGTTCTCTGACCCGTTAAGAGAGCTTGCATATTGAGAAAACTATAGAAAGGCCGAAACCAAGCGTCAGTGAACAAATTCCTCAACTGTCCCGGGAAGATCGGAGCTTGTTTTGGCATCAAAAACTGCTTCAAAACTCTAAATGAAACCAAAATCAGGTATTCCACATTTCCTTCATTTTTACCCTTTCATGTATGATCCTAGGTACATAATAAGGTCTGTACTATGTATTACATGATTTACTAATAACACAGAAAGTTTCTTTTTAGCTTATTTTTAAAAAAGTCCAGCCTTTGGCCTTATCATGTAAGTGACAACAATGTCAAGTTGGTGGTAGAGAAAGATCCAACATTCAAGTGAGTTTTCGGTGGTGTGGTATATAGTGGTTTTAGTACACTCGCCAAAATGACTTGGAAAAAAAGAAAAAGATATGAGTCACATATTTACCTTAAGTGAAAGAGGATTGTTTGGAATATTTGTTTTTTTGTTTTAAAATTCCTATACCCTCAATCAGTTGAGGGAAATATGGTTTCAAATGGATTATGATCATCTTTTTGGGAGATAGAGATGTAGGTGCCTAAGGCTATTAAACAGGTTGATTATTTGATCCTTAATTTAAACTTTAACTTAGTAGCTTAACTCTATCTATTGGTGTGACACTTCTGGATGTTTCTAATCAGTAAGAGGAGGAGTGGAAAAAAAAGCCTATGAGAGTATCTATTTGATTCAATCATGTCCACCATGGCAGTGAATCGCTAATTAAAGAGTAAATTATAAAGAGATTCTTCAATGATCTCGTGCCTATTAAATCATATATTAAAGAGTGAACAACCGCTAGGTGTAATGATTTGGTGGGATCTACAAATGTAGTGCTTGGTGAATGGTTTCTTCTTTTCCCACAAAGATTTAGAAAAACATAGCATAGATGGAATTAAAAAAGATTTTTTAAAACGAATACAAAAGTCAAAGGCTATATTATTAAGAAAGTAAAAGGAGGATATTTATTAGTCATCAACCATTTTATCCTCAGATAAGGAAAAGGATATCAAATCATCAATTCACCATTAAGAACATTAATCTCAAAAGGAATGTATAAATATTATGCAATTATAATAGTAGCAAATCAAATAAGAACTTGATGACCAAAATTTTCTCAAAAAGTGCCTTTCTTAATTCTAAAGCCTAGTGTTGCCTAAAACACTCTATCACCTCAATTCAATCTTTTGTTAAAGGTCTACCAATTTTTCCTTTAGTCCTCTATTAAAATAGAGAAAAAGATAAGGAATCTTGCTTGAATGTGTGTTTATAGCATGCCTAATACCCCCCCTCATGCAACTATAAAATACATATGAGGTTAAGAAAGAATACCGTGACTAGGGAGATGAAGAATGAAATTGAAGCCATATAAAAAGAATTGACACCAACCAATGAATGTAAAAAAAAAAAAAAATGATTCCCCTCAAACTATAGGTTTTAGAACTAATTTGTCCTAATCTAACCCATAAAACTCAAACTCAAAGGATTGGTATGAAGTTATGGTATAAGAAACCTCTAACTTTAAATTTATTTAGAGATCAAGAATTGAGTCAATCCTTGACTTTTTTTCTTAAAATTTGAATTTCATGTATGAGAGTCTTGCTTCTTTTGATTTTGCACAATATGCTCTAAAACAAAAGAAGAACTTGGCTTCCTAGAATTTGCATCTACTAATTTTCTAATCTAGTCTTTTTAAGTTTCTACTCAAACTCTTTTTAACCTAACTAATTCAATCATATAAGGTAAGCAGGCCAAAGATAAGATATGTCGAGCCTTTCAAACTCTTTTTTCATACCTTAAAAGGAGAAATACACTTATGGCATTCACCCAAGCATACAAAGGTTTTTATTCTAGTGATAAAAGAAGGTTGTTATTATGAAGTATACGAGTCTATATTAGAAGAATTAAAAGGGATGTTCCTCTTTGATTTTAAGGTGTGGGAGAGAAATGAAAAGTATAGATAGTTTTATAATATCAACTAGGCTAAGAGCTTCATCTTCTGTTCCTATGGCTGATTCATATTATAGCTTTTGGGATTAGTAAAATAGATATTAAAGAACCTACCTACAAACCCACCATTAATTCTTAATATGACTTATTCATTACTCCAATAACTCACTTGTGTTTTTTTTATCACTTTTATCTTGTTATATCTAACAAAAACCATCTTTTTACTAATCAAAATCATATTGAGCAAGGAGTACCATATTCTATATACAATGGTCATCCAATCAACCCATAGGTTTAGGTTCTTGAATTTAAGCAATAAAAGGTCTTTATTACTCAATTTAATTGGCCCCATATGAAGTAACTAGTTGAATATGGTTTCCTTTTCTTGAAGTTAAGCATATTGCGATAGCACTAAGATAAACAATCTATCTAGGAAAAACATACCCATGTGTACTTCTTTCAATCCTAAAAATGATATGTATATCAAGAGAAAATGAGCAAAGTGATACCACCAAATTGTTATATCAAATCAAAGCTTCATCCTTCAATCTCAGGATGAACGCCTTGCATTAGCCAAACATGATAGGATTAGTCACATATCTAGACTTCCTTTAGAATGTTTAGGAGAGTGAGTTACTATTAGTCGAGTTTGTAAACTAGTAACATAAGCACGGTACCAGAATCTTTACTATTGAGGAAGAGCCTTCTTTTTTAAGTAATGAGGTTGAGGCTTCTTCTCTAAACTTAGTTCTTCTTCATTCCTTTTTTCAAAGTTATCGATATTAAATAAAAAGAAAAGTGTATGTGATCAATTCTTACAAAGAGAGATTATCCTAATTAGTAAATCTGACATTCAAAGAAGAAAGGAAAATTAATTAAGAATTATATTTAGAAAGATAACCAAAGCTTAAGCATAAATAGTGGATGAGGAAGGAAAAGTGGAGCTAGACTAGTAGAAAGGAGATGTTATTCCACCTAGAGTCTGAATTCATTACATCGAGGATGATACAATCTTGATTGGGGCCATAATATTGGTAGTTAGGCTGACATGTCTAACTGTTAATTATATGAGACCTTGCTTTATGACCTCTTTAATATTTAGAACCTTTTTAGTCTCTAGTTCAAATTCATAACGAGAATCATATACTCCACTCCAATTAAGGTAAAAGAAAAAGAAATATCTTTCATCCCAACAACATCAAAATTAATAGTCATATCAATTATTTGCTCATATAGACCTAACTACATTTTTATTGTTAGGAATCGAAAGAGAGTTTATTAAAGAGAGCATCTTTCCCTTTCTATTTTAGACCTTGGTCATCTGAGGCTAAGGAAGAGACCTCCAAATAAATCCATTTCTTAATCATCATGGATGAAGTTAATGGATTCAGGGCAAAATTTCCCCCTTTTTCAGACGATGATGATAAATTCATTTTTTTAACTTTATGAGCCCGAATCCACCTTTCTTCTATTGAAAATGGATTGAACTTATCCTTTACATATGCTCTTCCTAAAGCTGACACATCTTCTCTTTAAGGGCTAATACCAATGGATTCTTATGTGCCTATACTGTCTCTACTCAAAAAGGCAACAAGTGGAATCCCTAAAAAGTATGTTAAACTAAAGGAAAAATACAAATAATAATTGTTGGACCCCGAACTTTTAGTGAAAATTAGAAATATTAAAATGAATTTAAATGAGAAAGAAATTGGTGAGAAAATTTATGAATTTAAGGAAATTT
>JAOTAX010156635.1:0-14699 GCA_025629825.1 Erythroxylum guanchezii
ATTATGAAACTTGTTAAGTTGAAGAATAACTAAATCAACATTTGGTGAAAGGATGATGATGGTATTGCTTATAGAGAACAACAATTCTAATTTTCAATTGTTGAAAGTATAATTGTCTAAGAACAATTCATATTGGACATAAAAATGTAACATCTTAATTATGGGAATTGGATCTATAGAGATAGATTTAATGTTGTTCACCTATTTTAAGTCTAAGTATATAGATAATGTACTAAAGATGTTTAATAATTGAGATATCAGATACTTATGAAGTATTAAGGATATCTATTATTTTATGTATGAGTTGATATTTAAGTTAAAATTCATATGGATATTAACTTTAGAAGTAAATCCTAATTAAGGTGTATTTTGCTTAGAATAACACCATTTTAGGATTAGAAAGGTTCCAATGTAGCAATGGTTGCTAATTAAGACATAATATATTTGTCATTTATTAGAAATGATTAACTGGATCGATAATTTCTTTAATAAATTTGATATAGTTCCTTACATTGTTTAAGACAATAATGTATTGTAGAACATTAGAGTCACTGGACATGTAAAAGAAGCTAAGGTCTCATTAAAGATCTAATGATGTATTTAGGCAATTTTTCTTAATCATTATGATAATTAAGTGAAAGTTGTAAGATTTAAGCAAGTGCTTGCTATTGAGAATCTTGTAGAATTCTCTTCTTAAGCCACTATCCCAGCAGTAACATGATCGTCATATGGTGATATAATATATGATACTTAAAAGATTGGCTTAGTGCAAGTAAGAGATTGTTGGTTTATGATGCCTATCAAATGCACCAAAAAATAAAACATATCTCTGCACAACTAAATTTATAGTAGTGGTGAGAAGGGATCGTATCCACAGAGAGAGTGTATGTAGGCAGGAGGTAGGGGGTTTGGTTGGAATCGAAAGACAAAATAAAGTATAATTGAACTAACAAAAGTTATTTAAATTAAACAATATAAAAGTGAGAAAATTGGTGAATGAGTTTGGAATTCGGTTCTTGGTTCATTCTCAAACTAAACACAAATAAACATACCATCTTGTTGATTTGATACCTCTCTTAGAAATTATTAATCGTAGGTTAACAATAAACTTTGCCAACCCCGGTTCTCTTTAGGTTGTGTTTAATCAAAATAACCTCTTTAATTAAACCTAGCTATCAAACGACCTAGAATAAGCTCTCTAAATTTAGTATGACAGTGGCATTACAAATTAGGAAAACAAATTAATCTAGGCAACAACTACACAAACTCGAGCCATTTAGCCTATGTCATGTTATCCCTAATGATTCATCACCATTAGTTTACCATAAATGAATTGAAAATACAACTATTATGTATTGTATTCCATATTTTGGCAATGGGTTCATACATAAACATCTATTGAGAACAAGAATATTAATCATTCATACATGAATACGCAAAACATTAAGCTAAGAATAACATAAACAATCTCTAGAGAGAGAGAGAGAGAGAATCAACAATACAAAATGAAGAGATACCTAAATGAGTTTTAGGCTTCGATCTCCCCTATGAACCAAAAGAAGGAAGATTAGCCATCCATAGATCCTAAAGAAGTAAGGTTTCTGCCTCCTTTCATGTTCTAAAAATGATTCATGCCTTCTTTGGCTCTTTAAATGTCTATTTATATGAAAAATTAGGGTTTTGGGGAGATGCATGGTTGGATGCATGTCCAAAAAATTCTTCATTCACAAAGATACACGCCTGTTCAAGTAGATACACAGCCATATATTTTACAGGTCATGTTGAAATGTTCTTTTTCTT
Organism: Erythroxylum guanchezii; assembly: GCA_025629825.1. Classification (NCBI taxonomy): domain Eukaryota; kingdom Viridiplantae; phylum Streptophyta; class Magnoliopsida; order Malpighiales; family Erythroxylaceae; genus Erythroxylum; species Erythroxylum guanchezii. The sequence continues at coordinate 1,801 of JAOTAX010156635.1, forward strand.
GCATTTTCTTGTCCCATCTTCACCCTAATCCATCTCCTTCTTATTCTATAAAGGCAAATGAGTTTGAACATCAAGAGGATGACTCAAATAATGTGCTTTTAACTCATTTTGGCTCTTGAATTTTCAAACTGTACTTAAAACCAAATATGAACCAAAATGAGTATCTCAATCATTTCATAGCTTTAATTAATGAGTATCTCAATCATTTCATAGCTTTAATCGATAAGTGTTGTGGAGTAACTGTATAAGAATTAAGCACACATCAAGTTCCCCTATACTTAGCTTTTGACTGTTCTCGGGTCAAACAACAAAATCAAAGTCACAAACCAAAACACTTCCACATTTTTATATTTCCCAAGAATATAAAGTCACGAGAAAAGAGGAATAGCTTTTAAAACCATAGCAAGAGCTCAACATTAAATTCCTTTACTTATGATCAATTAACAATCATTCCCTTTAGAAACTGAGCAATTTAGGGGTAAATTTTGACAAAATGTGTTTAAGAATAAGATAGATCTATAGGTACTCAAACACCATTTATGATCAAAACATTCCACAAATTTGTATATCATTTCACTTCCTCACCACTAAGATTTACTTGTATAACCATGAATCAAAGAACTTTTTAAGGTTGTAATGAGGGCAAAGGTTAAGGTGAGATGTATTTAGGTAATGTAGCACAAAGTCCATTAAAGCCCGTGACAACATCAAGCACAAAAACTAACATTTACTTAAAATTAGGTAGCATTAGCTATGTTGAATGCAAAAACTATGTTCCACCACTCAGATTCTAGCCTTCAAACCATAATCCACATGAAGAATAAGGAATTAGAAGGAATCACTTACAAAAATTGATGATAAACTATACTTTGTAATTATAAGGAGTGACCCTTCAAAACAACATATCTCTTATTCACTTCATGATCAAATCAACCTTTCCATACAACTTTATGAAGAAAGACTAATCATGAATAGCTTTGCAACACAAATTCATTTCATCCTTGATACTTGTATTTAAACATATTTTTTCTTTTCTTTTCTTTTTTCTTTTTTTTATATAAAAATTGAAAGAAGCTACATCAAGCTTGGAATTCATTGATAAGACATACAATGACATTCCAACAATTATAACCAACTTGTACATATGTACACCCCCACACTTATACTTTTGTGTATCTACAATCATCAATAATCAATAATGCTCCAGTAGCTTTAAGAATTGGGTAGGACATTTGGTTAGGCTAAAGGCATGTAATATGGTTAGCACCAAAAGAAAAGGTGAATAAAGCTCAATAGGGCTTATAAATAGGAAAAATAATATCAATAGTTGGGCTACTTGGCTAATGTAACTTGTGAAATAAAGAATGCCTATATCATTTTCATGTTAATGTATATGATAAAAATGTGGTCCTAAATAAAAAAAAATCAAAGCAAAGTTAGGATGTACATATCATGAAGATTACACATAAACAAAAGTCAATGAGACTGATATGGATATGTTAGTCTATAAAAGCTCATAATCTTACTGACTTATCTCTACCTGCTAGATAAAACTCTTCTAAAGGTAATGTTTATTGACCAATCACAATAGTAAAAGTATATGCTTAAGTTGCTATGAATATTTCTAATTAATTCACTCTCTAATTACGACTATATAATCCTAAAAGCAATAAAAAGAGAAATTATTTGTTTGTTTGTTTGTTTGATTCTCTCTCTCTCTTTTTAAATACGTAAAAACAAACAATCTTAAAAACACACATGAAAAACAAACTCAGAACACACAAGATAGCTAAGATCCCTATCCCTGCACTTAAAATTTACATTGTTCCCAATACAACATTAGATGTAAGGAATGGAACATTCAACAAAAACAACAAATGCAAAAATATAAAGGAAAAGGAGTAAACTTCCTTTAGGTTGCCTCCCAAGCAACGCCTTTGTTTATTATCACTGGCTTGACTCTATGATTTTCTCCTCACGTGACAAAATTATGGTCTTCAGGTGTCACAACTTCTACTTTTTCTACTTGAGGTTCTTCAAGATAGGGCCTAATTTAATGATCAGTCACATTCATTGTCTTTCGTATCTTCAAACTTTTAATCTAATGAATCCTGCACTCTTAAAAAATCTCCAATAACTCTTCACCCTTTTCCTCCTTATTCAATTTCTCCACCCTGCTAGGTAAAGGTGAAGGGTTAGTCTTAACAACAATTACGGACTTAGTATTCACCTTCATGTTAAGTGATAAATCCCTTTCTCCTTTAAGCGCCTTCTCAATTTCTTCTTCACTATCAATCCTTTGAGTAGTCCTCTTAAGATTCTTAAGCTTCTTACTTTTTGGATCCCGCTTGTTTCCGGAACCCAACTCTTTAGAATACCATAATACTTGAGCGTGGTTCCTTGTAATTTCTTTAACCATCATAGATTTATCTTTTTGCTCTAATACTACCTCTGTTGGATCCCGTTTTCGGAACCTAACTCTTGTGGACTCATACATCTGTTGGACCCCGCTTGTTTCCAGAGTCCAACGTTTGCTCTAATACCAAAACTGTTGGATCCTGCTTGATTCCAAAATCCAACTCTTGCGAAAACATGAACACGTGCATATTACCTTGAAGGGTTATTGCATTGAACCCTCATTAGCCATCATCAGTTCATCTTCATTCGCATAACATCCCAAAAATTTCCTCACAATTTGTTCAATGACGTGCCCATACAAATTAATCACCATGCTCAAACTCTTAACAATTGCTCTTTTGTGTGACTCATACATATGCGACTCAGACTAGGGATCAGTCGCTGCTTCATGCTAAGATACGTCCACAATGCATGTACCTTGACACATAATTTGAAAAATGCCCATGTAAGATCCTAATTCTGGCGCTCTGATACCACCTCATTTGGAGGTCGAATGAGGAAGTTATGATCATAAGAATCCAACATGTTTAAGTCCTCATTCATTTTGTACCTATATTGGTGCGATTGCCATAACTTTCACCACAAATGTCTGATTGAGTTTGTTCTTGGATGGTTGAAAAGAAGATTTTTAGATCTACAACTTTTATGAAGACCATAAAGTGAGATTCTACCTCTAAAAGTGTCAATAACCGTGATTTACTAAAGTTGTCCCGTGAATGTCTATTTAGCGAACATCCATGTCCGTTTAACGGACAATGTCAGGCCTTGGAGCACTTTTTCACCCGAGAAGGCCCGTTTAACAGATATAAAGTTTGTTTAAGGGACATGGATGATGCGAGGGTCATTTTTGACTCGAGAAGGTCCGTTTAACGGACCTAAAGTCCGTCTAACGGACATAAGGGTTCCCCAAACCCCTCCAAAGCTCTCCAATGCTTCCTACATCCAATCTAACATCATATTCACTCCTAATCTTCCCAAATTCAACTCTTCTAGAGCAAAATCACTTCATATCAATTCAAACACCAAAATTATCTAATAAATCTCTCAATTCTCAACCCATTTGGTTCATCAAAACCATACAATCTCATCAATATACCATAGCTGTCCAATGCATATATTCCATGCAACATCACATCTTGTAACAATCATATCTTTCCATTCCAATATCTAAACATTACAAACTTTATATCGTTGGAAAGCTAGAAAGATCATCTACAACTTCTAAGAAGAAAATTTTGTCTAATTCTGCCTAAATTAATCCAGTTTTCCTCTAGAAGTCAGATCACACATTTTAACCTCATGAAAAACTTGAAATTTATCTCAACTTCACTTCCTCTATTACAACATAATTCATAACAATTCAACTACCAATTGGAATTCATCAAAATCTTAACCTCAATTCATTTGACTCTTCATATTCAACATCTCATCATTTATAACATTCCTATCTTTCTTTTCCGTAGTATCTCACTTATATATATAACAATAGTTCATGCTCAAGATTCATCATCTCAAGTTCATGACTTCAAACATACCTAATATCAACTTAACATCATCCATACCCAATTCATATTTCAAATCCATACACAAATCCATATTTCATTGACATCATAAATAAGAGTTTTACATACTTCAATGGCATTTCTAAGCCACATTACAATATTTCGCAAAATCCCAAAATACAAAGCATGCAAAACCCAATAACTCTCGAAATACATCTGAAGCCTTGTTTTACATCAATTATTCCAAAACAAAATAAACATGCAAATCCGGAGTAATGCTTTGACTCTCACTCTGTTGCTTGCTCATCACCTGGAGATGGGACGGAAATAGGGATGAGCTCGAAAGCTCGTAGGTAACAATCTTATAATTGATGACAAGCAAAAACCATTGAAATATTTATTTCGATTGTAAAATTTCACATTGTAAAATCCATGTAACAATTATTTCTCAAATTCACAACTTATCAAGAAATTCATAAACATCATGAATCATGCATTCTTCAAACTTGTCACAATCGTAAACATATAAGCACATTAGAAATGGTTTGGGTAATCCTTAACAGAACATACTAACACATTTCCCATAAGGGTCCTATGTAGCCGTGAACAGAACATACTATTGCAATCCCACATAATGGTTTTGCATAGCCGTGAACTTGGGGAGTCCGTGAAGGAGCTCCATGCCACTAGCGGGCAGGCGGGAGAAGCCTTTAGACAAGTGCACTTGACATACAGAACGGACCAATCCAAACCCATATAACATGTAATTCATGACTTGAAAACAGATTGCCCAAATGGCAACATTTCGGAAACTTGTTTTTCATGAACATGCAATTTTTCAAAAACCCTTTTCATTTAGCAATTCCAATTCATCAACAACATTCACATACTAAGCATATAGTAAATTCTCAAATCATTCAAAAGCAATGATGCAATATTTATGAAGCCATTGAAATCATTTTATTCTCTTGATTCAAAAGAAAACATTTATGGCTCATTACTCAAATTATAAACATGAAACCCGCCTTATTATCCTTGCTTAAAAACCTTGCTTAAAAAGCCTCTACTCTTTCTTCTCTTGCCTCTCTCTTGATTTCCTTCATCAAAGGTAAAATTTACATTCAATAGGCATTCCAAATTGGACAACCCACAAGACACATTCACTAAAATTGATCTTAGAATACTAAAACCCAAACATTTCTTAAGCTTTATGAACCAAATCTTTCAAAAAATCCAAAAAATCAAACATACTCTTACCTTGATTCTTTACCAAATGAAGAGCTTCTTGGCTTGAATGAGAGATCTAATCCTCCTCTTCCTTTTTCCTTCTTGATCAAACTTCAAAATCCCTCTTTAAGACCAAGAAAAATCAAAACCTAGCACGGCTTCTTTCTTTTCTTCTCTGCTCCACCGAACTCTATCCTTCTTCTCTCTTCTCTCATTTTTTTCTCCCTCAATTTCGTGCTTCCCTCTTCCTTAAAAGCAAACCCACACTTCTTATTAGAAGTTTGTCATTAATGATTGTGCAAAGACCCTTATAGCCTTCCTTATATGCCTTGAATCTTAAAAGCTTAAGTGATCTTTCCAAAAAGCCCTCATGCATATATACTCTTGCTACTTAATTCAACTAAACCATGTTTTAAAATCCTACCGACATTAACATAATGATTAACTCCAAGTAAAATAATTAATCTAGCAAGACCTCAAAATTCATTTAAATCATGCTTAACTCCTTCCGAAAATCAAGACCTTTTTCTAATCATGTAATTGAAGGAATTTGATAGCACTTCCTTTTAGGAAAAAAATGTTCCTCAATGTCTTAATTTTCTAATGACATCAACATCATTCAATTTGGTTCAAAAGTTTAAAAGTTATACCCCAAACATTTTTGGATTGTTCTTATACTTAAACATTATTCTGTGCTCCACTTTCATCTGAAAATTGATATTCTTAGAGACTAAATTAAAACTCAATTTCATCAAACAATTTGTAACCCTATTTCTCTAGTTTAATCCAAATCAAGAATAATCTCATTTGGATAACTAGAGAAAAGTTATGGCTAAAACATCGAAGCATACTCAATGAACATGTTTCAACTACATTTTCCAGCTTTTAACTTCCAGCATTTCATGTATAATCCATCTTGTACTTAAACCATCTTTTCTATTTCATTTCAAATTCAAGAATTCTTCTTTTCTCTACATATGAATAATCGCCAACAATTTCTCATTTAATTGTTCTAACTTCCAAGAAAAATTTAGGGTCCAACATTACTACTAGTTAAGGTCACCGCCCTAATATTCATTAGATTCACCTCAGGTTGTGATGGTTGTTTCTCTTCTTTTTTTGATTCTAGGTAGTTGATAGCTACCACCATCTAACTCATCTGACTTACCCTAGATCTCATATCTTGCTATAATTGTTTCACATCTTGCTGAAATTGTAGAGTATTAGTAGGAAAAAACTTAACCAAGTCTTCTAGAGATGTACCTGAGTTGGAATAAGAGGCTAGTCTATGCAGAAAATGTTGTACACCTGCAACCTATCTAGGAAGTAGTTTTGCTATTTATCCCCTCCATAACTAAGGTTGAGATGATCTCTCTAACTTGAGTCATAGGAGTGGGAATATAGGTTATAGGCAAAATTTACACCAATAGCATTGACATACTCTAGCAGTGACAAACTCCATTCACATTTTCCTTTCTATATACAAACAATAACAAACATGAAAAGCTCATAAAATAAATGTAAAAAATAATTATAAAAAAATATAATGCCAATTAAAATCAAAAGCAAAAACTAAAGCATCATACTCCCTGACAACAATGCCAAAATTCTTGATTAGTGTTAAATGCATAAGAAAATAAAACCTATCTATATACAACTACATTTATAATAGTGATGAGTAATGATCCTATCAATAGAGAGTGTGTATATAGCTTTTTTAATGAAAAGAATCAGTGTTTAAGATATATGGGGTTTTGGTTAGAATTGAAAGATAAAATAAAGTACAATTAAGCTAACAAAAGTAATTTAAATTAAGCAATATGAAAGTGAGAAAATTGACTAATGAGTTTGGAATCCGGTTCTTGATTCAATCTCAGACTACACATAAATAAACATACTTCATTGTCTTATTGATTTCACATCTCTCTTAGAAACTATTAATTATAAGTTAAAAATAAGTTCTGTTAACCTTGGTTCTCCCTTAGTTTGTGTTTAATCAAAATAATCTCTTTGACTAATCCTAGCTATTAAACAATCTAGAATAAGCTCTCTAAATTTAGTAAGATAACTACATTACGAACTAGGAAAACAAATTAATCTAGGTAAAAACCAGATTAGATCGGGCTATTTAACCAATGTAATGTTATCCCTAATGATTCTTCACCATTAGTTTACCACAAATGAATTGAAAATACAACTGTTATGTATTGTATTCCATATTCTAGCAATGAGTTCATACATAAACAATCTATTGAGAATGAGAATATTAATCATTCATAGATGAATATCCAAAACATTAAGCTAAGAATAACATAAACAACCTCCAGATAGAGAGAGAATCAACAATACATAATGAAGAGATGCTTAAATGAGTTCTTTGGCTTCAATTTCCAATACAAACCGGAATAAGGAAGAATATCTATCCATAAATCCCAAAAAAGTAAGGTTTTTGCCTCCTTTCATGTCTAAAAAATGATTCATGCCTCCTTTTGCCACTTAGATGTCTATTTATATGAAAAATTAAGGTTCTGGGGAGATGCACGACTGGATGTGAGTCCAAAAATGGTCCATTCACAAAGATACACGACTGTGTATCTTACAGATAATGTTGAAATGTTCTTTTTCTTGCATTTTCTTACCCCATCTTCACCCTAATCCATCTCCTCCTTCTTATTACATAAAGACAAATGAGTTTGAACATCAAAAGGATGGCTTAAAGAATGTGCTTTTAACTCATTTTAGCTCTTAAATTTTCAAATTATACCTAAAACCAAATATGAACCAAAATAAGTGTCTTAATCATTTCTTAGCTTTAATCACTAAGTGTTGTGGATTAAATGTATAAACAATTAAGCACACATCAGTTTATACCCCACAACTAATCAGTTGGTTGTAGTTTTTGTGATAAAATAATTTAAAGGAATTATATATATATATATATATATATATATATATATATGTATACGATAAAGTCTATGAGATATTTATACATTGCAAATGAAATAATGATGAAATTATATTTATGAGATTTATATAGCACTTATGTATTATCCCTAAATTGTTCCTACTCATTGTTATATCAAGACTGGACATTAATAGAAGATAAAAAGACTAACATATGTTATGTTTTTTCCTGTGAAAAAAGTAGTCAACCTCATAGGCTATAGTATGAAGATATTTAAATAAATGAGTGGGTGCTTGTTAAAAAATAAGTTCACTAAACTGTCCTCATATGGGATATCCACTTGAAACATTACTTGCATATTTATGAAAATTCTCATTGTTACATTGTGTCCTTTGACTTGAAATCTCCAAAGTTATCTTTTAGAGGGAGTGCTATGTTTTGATACTACTTTTGACCTGTTCTAGCAAAGGATAGCTTAGTCGGTAGTCATTAGATTTAGCATAAACTACATAAAGGTAGTTGAGTGATGAATATAAGATTCATTATCTTAAAGTAATTAGGGAAAATGTTTTGTTGTTCTCGATTAGTATTGATTCGAAAAATCCTTGGCCAAGGAGAAATTATGCTTTGTAAAATAATGTCATTAATTGAATCAATAGCTAATGGTGGAGAACTAAGATGGTTAGACTCAAAATAGATTAGACATTAATTCCATACTCTATGTTAAAATGACTGAATTATATGAAAAAAATTATACACAGAAAGGTTATTCAAAACCACTTTGACATTCCTAAATTTTTTAATGGTCATGATGTGTGCTACATAACAATCTTGATCTATGGATATAAATTTTTTAATTAGAGAATTAAAGGTAAAATAAACGAGTTTTATTTATCTAATCGTAAATATGATTTAGGGTTAAAATTTTTATCCCTTACTAATATATTTAGGAACCTAATAGGTCACACACAAAAAAAACTGGTTGAAGAAAGAAAAGATATTTTTATCAAGTTAGACTTGATTGTAAAGTTGTGAAAAACGTTATAATTAAATATGAGATATTAGACCTATTTAGGCATAATTAGTATTTAATTAGAAGTATTTGTAGTTTTAATTACAGTTTAATTAAAATTATAATTTGATTTTAATTAAATTATTAAAATATCCAAAACTTATTATAAATAGATTTAAGTTCTAACAGAGCTAGCACTCCTTGCCTAAGCCTCTTTATAATAGTTACAAGTAACTTGTCATATGGATACCATTAGAGATTGAAAACTTGTACAATTATGGTGGTTGAGATGAGTTAGTTTTGAAAAATAATCGAGGGATATGACAAGAAAAGAGTAAAGCTTTGGAATAAGGTATGAATTAAGATTCATGCTTTATTATGATATATGTGTTAAATCATTTTATAGAACTTCAGTGATCTTAACGTTTGAAAAACTAATCGAAAAATTTTCATAATTGTTCCGCTATGCACGGGATCAAATCTTGACCTAATTTCCCAAGAAAAAAATGTTGGGAAATAAATTATATCTATGAAGAATATACTTGTGGAAAAAAAGAATGCTAATTTTTTTAAACAAAATTCAATCAATTAAATATACCTATATTTTTAAGAATCTAGATCAATTATTTATTATTATTATTTTTGTAGATCAATCAAAACTCTCATAAGTGTTCACCTTTATTATGAAACACTCTAATATTACATCTTGTGTATATAAGCGTTATACAAAATCTCCAACTTGGCCAATATACTCTTTATAGGTTAGGTTATAACCATGTCTATCATCGTTAAATATTAATTATGTTCAAATGATATTTGAACTTCTCCTTACCAATCGACTTTGTCACCTTATTAGTTATATTCTCTAAAGTGTGTGATCGGTTTGTTGAAGCCTTTAAAATTAATTATGATTATGATATTTGACCTTCTACTTACCAATTGATTTTGTCACCTTGTCAGTTATATTCTCCAAAGTGTGTGATCTGTTTGTTGAAGCCCTTAAAATTAATTATGATTCTCTAAACTCTTACATTAGTCATGGAACTATGTTGAATCCCAAGAGAATTGAAAACTAGTTTCTTAATTTCAATTGACGAAAAAAGGTGGGGGTTTATGATTAATTAACTAATAAAGTAAATTTAGTAAGGAATCCAAATAAATCAAAAAAGTTTTAAAAATGATAAATTTAATAGTGCTTAACTCCGATTCAAGGGGAATATCTCATCCAGTTGTAACATTAATCATTGGTCTAAAAAAAATAATTTTCACAAATCAAGTAGCTACTCTGAAACATAATAGAATAGTCATAATAACTCTCAAGTTTTCCTAAATTAATTGGTTCAAACCTAACATTAAAATTCAAACCTAGCATTCAAACTAAAATTTACAATTAATTGACTATGTATGATAACATACCACATAAACTGAAAGACAATAATAAGCTTAATAAAAAAGACTACGCCCTAGATTAAATAATTAAGATAGCTATAACTATTTAATCTAGTTTTCTTGTTTCTCATATGCCAAATATGCAACTTCATAAATAACATATTTGCTACTTGTTCCAATCCTTTATGACAATTACGAATCGCTGAACTCATAGATAACTATAAAATAATCAACATCAAATTAATTTATTAGAGTAATTAATATTAATTATTCATGAAATATAAGACCGAAAATATGAAATACTTGAATAAAAACATGAATCGAAGTTTAGAACAAAACCTTCCAAGGATACAATTAGAGTTTTGAATCCCCTTAAATCTGAATATTTGGATTTAGCCTCACACGGCTATAGTCCCAACACCATAAATGAAAGAAAAGATAAAATATAGAGAGAAAACTATTAAGAAACGAAAGAGAATGATATATAGAAGTTGTTGGATGTGTTTTTCCTTTCTTTTCCTACTCAAAACCTAGCCTATTTCTATCTTGCAAAGATTCTTATCTAAAAAAATCCAAATCTCTATATAATAGAGCTAGAAATAGATTTTCTAATTAAATTCAAACTCTTAATGTAAACCTTGCATTAGGGATGATCTCTCCCTATCTACTATAGTAATCTATGTACTTATTTCAAAATTCATGATTTTGATCAATAATGTTCCAATATGATGCAATATCCATTTGTCACCTCTTAAAACAAAGCAACTATTAATTTTCTCATTAAGCACCAAATTATAGCCAAAACAAAAGAGATAATTCAAATTAACATAACCAAATAACATCTTATCAGTGTGATTTTTCTATATGCATTTAATTCCTTTACCTTGTAAAACATCACATCCTTCATCATAACACTCATCTATATATGTTTCTCATACTTTTTCCAGTCCTTTAAAATCCCATTAATGATGGTTAAAGCATATGAATTTGAGTCTTTTTTTTTGGTAATTCAGAACGTATACAAATAATTAGAAGTTATGAACAGCTTGAGATTGTTCATACTGCAATCTTTTGTCCAAATCAGAATTCTAACTTACAAAAGAGCAACATGAGGCCTAAAAATGTTGCCCTCAATCAAAACAACACAATAATAAACCAAACCATGACATCAATCTCACTGGCCATGATAGAACCAACTTCCAGTAATACAAAGCCATACCCAACCTCAATAAGCAATGACACCAATCCAGCCCCCTACGAGTCCTTACCTTAGTCAGACTCCTATGTGCAGAGTTAGACACCTACTAGTAGAACCGATGGAGGTCACCTTGTAGCTTGAGTCCCCTTGGTTTCACAACTCTTTCTTCAATGCTCGGTAGAGAATGAGGCTATCTCTTCAGCTTTTGATCTTCCTTTCATAGTTGTCAAGGAAGGATTTAACTTTCTTCTCTTTACCCACTGCTTTTTCTAGAATAAAACCTGCAAAAATGTCATTAAGAATAAAACAGACACACATTTTACCTTCTCTCTGTGTTTGAGCGGAGGTGCTCCATAACTTGAAAGATCACTTGCGAGTTAAGACTCCCTACATCCAAGGCTTCATCTTTGAAGGTTCGAAGGTTTCGTTCATACCATAGGTTATACACAACTACGGAAAGGATAATGATGAAGGTATTTATGTCACAGTGTCTGAAGGGTGGGGACTGGTTAACCCATAGTAACACGAATTGGAGATCAGTGAATTAAGGATGGCTAATTCCGATGTTGAGACGCCACCCTTACAAGTCACATGCCCGACGTCCTAAATGACATCTGGATGAGCATCCCACAAGGGTGGCATGCCCATACTAGTCAATCATTAAAAACGAACTCATTTCTCCTATTTCCTAATAGAGTTTGGGAAACCTCAAATCAAAATTTCAGTTTTGCTTCTTCAGAACTTATATTCCCCATTGTCTTAAGTATCTAATGACACCAAAATCAAACAATTTGGTGCAAAAATCTAAAAGTTATGGCCCACACAAATTTGGACTGTTATTAAACTAAAATAGTACACTATACTCAACTTCCATCTAGATATTGAACGTCTTAGAATCTGAATTAAAATTCAATCTCTTTAACGGATGTTGTAGCTCTATTTATCTAGGTTATTTAAAAATAAGAATCATCTCATTTAGAGCTCTACAGATCACGATATCATCAAAATACTGAGGCATGTTCAGTAAAATATCCAATTCATACTCTTTCAATCGATACCCTTACTTTGATTCAATCAATCTTTTTCAAATTAATACCAAAAGTTATAAATTCTTATGGAAAGATAGAAAAATGTGTTAGGAAACCATTGGTTGAAAAATCAGAACATTTGGAGGTCGTACGACAAAGTTATGGTCAAAAGAGTGGAATATGTTCAGGTTTTGGGGGGGGGGGGGGGGGGAAAGACCTG
>JAOTAX010156650.1:0-14698 GCA_025629825.1 Erythroxylum guanchezii
TGCAATATAGATATCTTGGAATATTTCAATTGGTAATACGTGAGTATGGGAATCTTTGTAAATGGGATTGATTAATGCGGATATTTCTGTTTATATAAATTTGTGCCAATTGGAATGATTGTAAGTGTTTTGAGTATTGAATTGGGCTCCAACGACCCAAAGTGGATTGGTTTGTAACTGAAAAGGGTTTTGAATGAAATTGGGCCCTAATTGACCATTAAAACTGTTTTGATTGTAATGTATTGAAAACAATGTTTTATCGAATTTTAAATTATGTGGCCCACATTGGAAATGGACATCCGCAATGTTAGTGTTTTCAAAAAAAAATTATACCGACTTGTGATTGATTGAGTGCCCTAACATGCCACCCTCGCGGGTCACGGACTCGGATATCACCACGATATCGGGTTCGGATCTTGCAGGAGTGGGGTGCTACATCTCCTCAACCTTATCGCTCTTCTAAAGAACCTTAACCATGGGTACCTCCTTGCTGCATAAATTCTTTATCTGTCGATCCAAAATCTGCATTGGTTTCACTTCAAAACTTAGGTCTTCTCTCAGCTCTACGGGAGGTGTCTCTAAAACATTTTTAAGTATAGAGACATGGAAGACATTATGGATCCTATCTAAGTGCGGTGGGAATTACAATCGATATGGCACAGTCTCGACACTCTCTAGGATACGAAAAGGTTCGATATATCGAGGATTTAACTTCCCTCGAATTTGAAATCTGATGATACCTTTCCATGGCAACATTCGAAGAAAAACCTATCACCAACTGCAAACTCTAATGGTCGTCGCCTATTATCCGCATAACTCTTTTGTCGATCCTGGGCAATCTTCATCTTCTCTCGAATGATTTTTATCTTTTGAGTGGTGACTTCTATCAATTCAGCTCCTTCTATTTTAGCCGTACCAACCTCATCCCAACACAGAGGTGTCCTGCACTTCCTTCCATAAAGTGCTTCATAAGGTGGCATACTGATTCTTGTCTGATAACTGTTGTTATAAGCAAACTCAATCAAAGACAAATGCCAGTCCCAACTTCCTTGGAATTCCATCAGACATGCTCTCAACATATCCTCCAATTTCTGAATGGTCCTCTCTGACTGACCATCGGTCTAGGGGTGGAAGGTAGTATTAAACTTCAGTTTAGTCCCTAAAGATTACTTGAATTTTGGCCAAAATTATGAGGTGAATCGCGGATCCTCATTTGATATTATAGAAACTGGCACCCCATTCAGTTTCACATTCTAATCGATATACAACTTTTCTAATCTCTCCAATCAGTAATTATGTGGGCAGGTAGAAAATGTGCAGACTTCATCAATCTATCCACTATAACCCAAATAGCATCATAACCCTTCGATGTACTAGATAATCCAATTATAAAATCCAATGTTACATGCTCCCACTTCTATTCCGAATTGGGCAAAGACTGTAACATACCTACTGATTTCTGATGCTTTGCCTTAATCTGTTGACAAGGAAGGCATCTGGCCACAAACTCCACTATCTCTCTATTCATCCTTGACCACCAATAACTCTCTTTAAGAGTTCGATACATCTTGGTACTACCAGGATGTATAGCATAAGCCAAATTGTGAGCTTCCTCCAAAATAGCTTGCCTGAGATGTTGGACCCCGAACTTTTTTTAGAAGTTTAGGACTATTAAATGAGAAATTTTGGTGTTTAGTCATGTGTAAAGAACAAATGAATGAAAATTCTTGAACCAAGAAAAGATAGACAAGAGTAAAGTAGGGAATGAGAAATGTGGATAGATTCATGATTGGCTATGGTGTTTTTGGTGGATAAGAGATTATGAAATGGGAAGAATTAAGGTGAAAGTTAGAAGTAAAATGAAAGCAAAAATGAAGAGGAATTGTGTAGTAAGTTGATGAAGAATATGTATATATGTGTATGTTCTGTTAATAGCGTTAATGATTAATGATGGACTATAATTTCTTTCTGGGTGATATTGATTTTGAAATGGAGATGAGAATGAGGAGTAAATGAAGTAGAAAAGTTGATCTTGGTATGAGTTGTCTTAAGGAAAGATTTTTGAAACAAAATGGGAAGTTGATATGGAAAATGTTCACTGAGTAAGTTTCAATCTTTTAGCCACAACTTTTTCTTTAGTTATCTGAACAAGATAATTCTTGATTTGGATTAAACTAGAAACATATGACTACATTTCTTATGAAGACATCGAATTTAAATTCTATCTTTAAGAATCTCAAAATTTGTCATGAATTTGAGAACTGGGTGTAGTACAATGGGAGATGAATGAAAAATTCGTTTTCTAACTTCAAGGGAAATTCTGGATTGATCTAGATAGATTTAGACAAAGTTGTCATCTAGAAAGTTGTAGGTCTTTCTTTTATCTTTCCAACGGTATGTAGTATAAAATTTTTGGACATCTGATTCGCGAGTTATGGTCCTTATAAGGAAAGATGTTTAAGAGTAAAGTTGTATCATCTGTAAAAGACGCTTCGTCTGTGATGACGTCATTTCGTCTAAGACTTTGCATCATTTTAAGTTGACTTTGCATCGTCTTAAGTTGACTCCATTCGTCTGTTTTACCGCATTCGTCTACCTTGTAGCATTCGTCTGCTCCACCTTCGTCTGTTCCGCATTCGTCTGCTGTTCCGCATTCGTCTGCTTTGTGGCATTCTTCTGTTCCATATTCATCTGCCTTGTGGCATTCGTCTGCTATTTTGCATTCATCTACTTGGTGGCATTCGTCTGCTCCACCATCGTCCGTTCCACATTCGTCTGCTTTGGGGCATTCGTCTGCCTTGTGGCATTCATCCGCTTTGTGGCATTCGTCTGCTCCGCCTTCTTCTGTTCCGTATTCATCTGCCTTGTGCCATTCGTTTGTTGTTCTGCATTCATCTGTTTGGTGGCATTTGTCTGCTCCGCCTTTGTCTGTTCTGCATTTATCTGCTTTGTGTTATTCACCTGCTTTGTGGCATTCGTATGCTTTGTAGCATTAGTCTGCTTCGCATTCGTCTAATTCTCCACATCTGTTTACTTCCCCGCATTCGTCTGGTTCCCCGCATTCGTCTGCTTTCTTGCATTTGTCTGCTTTTCCGCGTTTGTCAACTTTTTCACATTCGTCTGCTTTTCCGCGTTTGTCAGCATTTCCGCATTTGTCTACTTTTTTGCGTTTGTCAGCTTTTCTACATTCATCTGCTTTGTAATCACTTCTGCTTCTTTTATGTTTGACTTCTGCTTCTCCTATGTTTGACTTCTGCTTCTTCTGTGTTTGACTTTCTACTTCTTCTATTTTTGAGCTTTTATACACTAACATCTGGTCCATTTTTGACCCCCCAAATGATAGAATTATCTTCGAGGTCTTCATGAAAGTTGTAGATCTTGAAGTTATCTTTAATGGAAACCTTAATCCGATACTGTAGGGAAAGTTATGGCAATTTTCCTAATCCTATATCGTCTGATGATGTCACATCATCTATTAGTGACATCATATCATCTGTTCATATTTTTGACCTTTCAGATGATGGAATTTGTCTTCTAAGGCTTCATGAAAGTTGTAGATCGTGAAGTCTTCTTTTAAAAAGTTCAAGAATGATCTTGATCCAATATCTGTAGTGAAAGATATGTGAATTGTCCCAAGGCAGGTTCAAGATGATTGATTCTGGCCATAACCTTGTTATCCGACCTTCAATTGAAGTGACTCTTGGACCAATAGACTCCTAACACATTTTATTTTTATGTATCCATAAAAGGTGATAGCTTTTGGTGTTGATTCGAAAAAGATTAATTGAATCAAAGTAAGGGTATCGAGTGGAAGAGTATGAATTGGATATTTTACTGAACATGCTTCAGTAGTTTGATAATATCTTGATCTGTATAACTCCAAATGAGACGTTTATTATTTCAAAATAAACTGGAGATATATAGCTACAAATTGTCTGAAGAAAGTGAATTGTAAATTAGACCTTAAGACTTTCAAATTCTGCATGGAAGTAGGAAATAGTATACTGTTTCAGTCTAAAAACAATCTAAAATGTTTGGGGCAGTACTTTCAGATTTCTAACCCAAATTGAATGATTTTGGGCACAATTAGAAACTTAAGACAATAAGGAACATTTTTCTAGAATAAAGTGTTGTGTCAGAATATTCAAGGATATTTTTGGCGAGACACTTAAGCACAAAAGACATAAGGCATAAATGTAAGGGCAAATAGACTTTTTGACTCATTAAGGGTAGAAATGGAAGAAAAAATTATGGTCTTGCATTTTAAGAAGAGAGAAGAACGAAAATTGAAGAGAAAAAGAGAGAGTGTCATGAAGAAGAGAGAGAAATATGAAGAGAAGGAGAGAAAGAAGAGAAAACAAGCTAGGGCTTCAATTGTGCTAGCCTTCATGAGAGATTTTAAAACTGTTCAAGAAGAGAAAAAGGTAGAGGAAGAGAAGAGCTTTCCTTTGAGCCAAAGATCCCTTCATTTGGTAAAGAATGAAGGTAAGATCATTTTAAATCTTTTAGATCTTTGGAAGGATTTTAGTTCATGAAGTTTAGAAAATGTTTGGGTTTAAATATTCTAGAACCAATTTTAGTGATTGTGCTTTGATGGATTTTCAATTGAAAACCCTATTGAGTGGGATTTTTGTTATTGTATAAAGGGATCAAAAGAGGCAAGAGGGACAAGAGAAGAGGTATTTTGAGCAAGTCTATAAACAAGGAAATCAGGTGGGTACATGTTTATAATAGAGTAAACAAGCCACTAATGCTTTCGTTGAATCAAGAAAGTTTAATGATTTTTAAATTGCATCATATGTGTTGTATTTGTTGCTTCTTAAATGAAATTCGAAATTGTTATATGTTTTCCACATGAATTGTGTTGATGATTTATGAAAAGACTTTGAAAATGCTTCTTTTTGGAAAAGATACATATTTATGAAATCATGCTTTCGAAAAAGTGTCAATTTGGGCAACAAGTTAACAAGTTAAGAAATATGTATTATATAGGTTTGTGGTGGTCCCCTAAGTTAAGTCACATGCACGTTGACCTACCCGCTAGTAGCATGGAGCTCCTTCATAGACTCTTGTAAGTTCACGACTACGCAAAACCATTATGTGAGATTACGTTAGTACGTTCTATTCACGGCTACATAGGACCATTAAGTGGAAATGTATAGTACGTTCTATTTTTGGACCCACCCGAACCATTTCTGATGTGCTTATGTGTTTATGTTATATGAACAAGTTTGATGCATTCATGTTTTGTAAATTGTGAATTTTGACTACATGACAAGAATTCGAGAAGGATGTTCTTTGTGGTTTTCAATAAGAGTTTTCTATGAGAAGTAACTGTTTTCAAAGGTTTTTGCTTAGTTTTTGTTATAAACTATTACCCACGAGCTTTCAAGCTCACCCCCTTTCTGTCCCATCTTCAGGTGATAGCTAAGAGATCAAGTGATCAAGAGGCTAAGGGAATTTCTTCAATATTGCTAGTTTTGGTTAATAAGTCAATAGTGTGGCTTTTGATATGTAAATAAAGTTTTCCAAACTCTTTTTCTTTAGTAATGATTTGAGAGATTGAAGTAATTTCGATTGTGTATGTTCATATTGACTTCCTTGTTAAAAGGGTTAAGTTGGAAGAATAAGTTTGCTTTGATGTTTGACTATTGTGGGCACGTCACCCTTGTGGGATGGTGCCTAATAAGGGTTCATGGAATTAACCCTACAAGGAACCACGTTCAAGTATTATGGTATCAGAGCAAGTGTTGGGTTCCGAAATCAAGCGGGATCCAATATGAGTCCCTAGTCATTCGACACACAAACTTTGCCTCTAAAAAGTAACAACTTGTTTTCCCTCAGTCTGAACCGCTCACTCTCTTCGGATGACAGTTTCTCCTAAATAACTCTTAACTCGGGATTGTCAGCCAACAATCTCTTAATCTCATCAAATAATGTCGGCTGAACTTCAACCATGCTAGCAATGTTCCATCATCCTCTGCAACTGGGAGTCTAACTCCAAGGCTTCACACACTCATCAAATGTGTTATGTAAGGATCTTGCCTATCAGTTACTACCAAATAGGACTCACGACTCAATGCATCGGCTACCACATTAGCTTTTCTTAGATGATAGTCGATTATTAAGTCAAAATCATTAATCGATTCCAATGGTCTCCTTTGTCTGAAATTTAGCTCTTTTTGTGTCATTAGGTACTTCAGACTCTTGTGGTCGGTTTATATATGACAAGTATCCCCATAACAATAGTGTCCCCAAATCTTGAGTGCAAATACTACCGCTGCAAACTCCAAATCATGTATAGGATGATTTATCTCATGCTTCTTCAGCTATCTAGATGTATATGTGATTACTCGCCCGTCCTACATAAGCACACAGCCAAGTCTCTAGTGACTAGCTTCACTGTATACCTCATACCTACTCCCTAGGTAGGCAAGCACTGGTGCTAAAGTCAATCGCTTCTTCAGCTCTTGGAAACTCATCTTGCGTTTGTCATCCCACTGAAATTTTATTCCCTTCTGGGTAAGCCTCAACAAAGGAGATGCAAGCACCGAAAAATCCTCAGCAAACCTCCAATAATAACTAGCTAATCCCAGAAAGCTGCAGACTTCTGTCACATTTTTTAGGTTGTTCCTATTCAAGTATAGCTTCCACTTTCTTTAGATCTACAAAAATACCTTCCCCTAATACCACATGCCCAAAGAATCCAATCTCCCTCAGCCAAAATTCACATTTTGAAAACTTCACATACAATTGTCTTTTGTGAAGTATTTGTAGCACAATCCGGAGATGTCTAGCATACTCCTCTTCATTCTTAGAGTAAATAAGAAGATCATCAATGAAGAATATGATAAACTAATCTAAATAAGGAGGAAACACCCTATTCATGAAATCTATAAATACTGCAGGTGCATTTATCAATCCGAATGGCATTACCAAAAATTCATAGTATCCATACCTCGTTCGAAAAGCAGTCTTATGCAAATCATTCTCATCAATCTTTAACTGATGATACCCCGACCTCATATCTATCTTTGAGAATACTGTAGCTCCTCTTAACTGATCGAACAAATCATCGACCCTGGGAAGTGGATATTTATTCTTGATGGTAACCTTGTTTAATTGCCAATAACCAAAACATAAACGAAGGGTCTTATCTTCTTCTATTTTTTTGACAAATAATACTGGTGCTCCCTATGGTGAATGACTTGGTCTAATGAAGCCCTTATCCATCAACTCTTGTAATTGAATCTTCAACTATTTCAATTCTGTTGGTGTCGTACGATACAGTCGTATAGATATTGGTGTCGTTCCCAAGGCCAAGTCAATAGTGAAATTAAATTCCCGATCAAGTGGCAATCCAGGTCACTCCTCCAGAAAAACATCGGGGAACTCGCACATAATAGGGACATCACCCAGTTCAACCCTTTATGCCGAACTACCAATCATATGTGTAAGGAATGCCTAGCATCCCTGATGAATCAACCTCTTAGCCTTGATCACTGATATCAAATAACTCGTTAATTATTGTCGGTCACTAGTAAATTTAATCGGGACTCCATCCCGAGGTTCAAACTCCACCTCTTTCTTAAAATAGTCAACCCTAGTGCGATACCTCTCTAACCAGTCAATCCTTAATATCACCTTAAAATCTCAACGATCGAGGGGAATAAGATCCACCTCTAATACAACATCGCCTATCTTTATCTCACAAGCTATATATACTTCATCACAAGCAACTTACTCTCTAAGAGGAGTGACTATAATAAGAGGGGGATTTAATGGCTTCAGGAGATGACTAATATCGTCTGGCTCAAGTTGCAAAGGTCCAACCTAGTGACGACTTCCCCTTCCTCATCTAACCATGTTATCCTTATAAATTAAACAAAAATACATTGTTTAATAAAAGAGATCAGGCTAAGCCTAGCTTATCCGATACCCCAACATCCCATAAAGTGTCGATAAGTACTCTGATCGAGGTCGAAATCATCTGACCGTTAAGGACGTCAACTTAATGATCCGAGACTCAACTTCACGACTAAAGACTTTCGACACCCAAACTTAACTCTAAGGCTCATGAAATTTTTGAAAACGGAATAACACTTTTGAAAATGCAAAACCTTATCTCTGATACCAATTTAATTGTCATGACTCGGTACCACATTAGGCCCATGACAACCGCCGCATAACCGGGCCAAGGACACTCACGGTATTCTTAATTCGACTATGCAAGGCTAACTAAATATCTATTCTTCTTCTTCTTTTTTGAAAAATTTGGGCAACACAACGGATGTGTTTTAAAAATCCCAAAAGCTGCAAACATTTTTAAACACACTTCTATATTCACAACCAACCACAACTTTAGGACTTTAAAGTCCACTCGAGGCAATCTCAACTCAATGCAATTTCAACAACATTATCAAAAGTTCATACATAAAATCTTTTATAAACCACAAGACAATCAAAAGTTAACTTACAAAATCATAAAGTGTATCTACATAAACATAGTTCATGAGCCACTAGATAATAAAAGTACAAAAAAAGGAAACTACCCATATGCGGTAATACCCTGAAAATGTAAAAAGATTGCATAATCTACTCAGAGCTTCAAACCCACTAAATTAACCTACATGGTTGGAAAGTAAAGGGGGGTGAGTACACTAGGTGCTCAGTGAGCAGGAAAAACATATATTACAAATAGAATTCGATCATACCAAAACGGTGTAGATAACCTATGAAGTGAATATATCTCACATAGAAAACACATAGGCCCAGCCTATGACTCAATGTATACTGGTTAGGCACCATAGGTTTAGCTTGTTAACTCACTCATCCGGTGAACATAGGTTTCAGTTCCAGTACACAAAAGCATAAAAAATCATATGTAATAATCAAATCTCAATAGGAAAACCAATATCAAGATAAGCTAAAACAATCATGTGTGACAACATTAGTCGGCCAAACTAATATACACACCCATCGATTCTCAGTGTTGGCTCGACTTTTATCCGTGGTGAGTCTGGACTACAATCGACAAGAGCGACCCTAGGTGATGACCTCGTCGGTGTCCAGACCTTAGGTGTGGAATCACCCGCAAGTCCAGTAGAAAGGTATCGATACGACGACTTGACTTTCATGTACCAGCGTCAAGGGTACGGGGGTCACTAAATTAGTAATCAGTTGTGCCTAGCACGCGATTGGCCAATCGTTACCTTACCAATTAAAAAAAATCATATACAATTATTAAGTATAAAAATCAAGTAAGGTACCGTGCCTTTATTTATCGGTCCAACCGATTAAATAAAACTGTGCCATGGCTCTAAGACAAAAGAGAATAAATACATGCAACATATATGACTTGATTACGCATATGTAAATTTGAAAACATTAATTCATGCAATAAAAGTCATCTTTTGCGCTCCAAGTGCAAAGTTGTTCAAAAACGTAGGTTCAAACAATAAAACATTATTCTTTTGCACTTCAAGTGTAGGGTTGTTGAAAACATTGTCATTTCTCAAAATACGTAATAAAAACATCAATTGCACTCCCAGTGCAATGAGTTATTCAAAACAATGTCATTTATTAAATACCTAAGCATATTAGCATCCATTTGAAATTCAACTCTACCATACGTTGCCTAGGTTCAAAATTCACATATAAGTCATCATGCTTATCTTAGGATATTCTAATCCCATTTGAGAAATACGGTTTCCCCAACTCACCTCAAAAGAAGGTATACACTCTCTTAGCTTCAACAATCCTAGATACGGGCTCTTTAATTCACTGCTCCTTAGCCTTTATAGATAAAAAAGGATATACAATGAAATTACTACCTAAACATAAATTTCCTATTTATACACCCTCACATTGGTTTATAAAACACAATATCACTCCCTATAAGCTATAGAATTTGAACATTAAACTTCTGACAGGTTTACTTCCTCACTAGTCATATTAGCTTTTCTTTTGCATTTTCTAATGCCTTTAATCCCATACTTACTCATTTTACCACATAATTAAGCACACTTTTATCCAAGCACATAAGGCCATTATTCATCAATCTAAGTAACAATTCAAGTTTACTCTAAGTAAACATGAAAGTCTCTTTCCAATGCACAACATCAAAATCCTTAAATCTGAAGCCAAGTTCACTTAGGCATTTTATCAAACACCTAAAGGCATAAACTTAAAAGCCTTCTTCCAATGTATATCTTCCTCATTTTCCATCATCAATTCATAACATACATACATAATTAACATCATAGAATTCATTTAGACTATCAATTTCAAAAGATATTCGAAAATCCACAAACTTTCACCTAAAGGGGACAATTTTGGTTTTGACTTAAAGAACCCTCTCCATGACATATTTCATTCATCTAAACTATGTTTCATGCATAATCAAGCGTGGAGAACAACATATCTTAGGACCAAACTCAAAATCCTAATGCAGAGAGAGATGAGACAAAATTTACCTAAACCTTCCTTTGGTTATATCTTCCAATCCTTTGATAATTTCTCAAATCTAATGGTAGATTTGAGTTCCTTGACCCCAAATTAGCTTAGAACACCTTGATTGAGGTTGAAGAATCAAAATTTTGGTGGAAAATAGGTGAGGGCCAAAACTTGCTTCTTTCTCTCCTCTCTTCTCCTTTCTTCTCTTCTCTTTCAATTAAAGTGTGGGGTGCACGACCATACCTGAGAAAAGTATAGAATTTTGACTCTTCTTTGACCAAAATATGGAGAACTTACCATTTTGCCCTTAATTTGTTTTAAATTATCATTTTACCCTCCAAACTTTCCTAAATTTGCCATTAAACCCAAAGTTTAGGAATCTCCAAAACTTTTATTTTTATTAATAATTAAGCCCCTTAACTTCATAAAATTACATATTGGTCCTCCAAGAATTGAAAATTTACAATTAAGTCCCTTAACTTTTAAATTTTTGCTAATAAGCCTGTATGTACATCAACTTTTCCAAGCTTTCTAAATGTCCAATAAGTTTATAAATCATGTCTAATCACCTCTAAGGCATTAGAACACATTTAATTCAACCACCATGGTCATATCCATCCAATGGACTCGATTTTACATACTTAAAAGCTTATATGTTAGAAATTCCCAAAATTTTGCATACCGATGAACTCTAAATTCATGTAAGGGTATATAACATTATATATATCACTGGCATACGTACCAAAAGGACTCAAATACATCTTTGAACTCATATACAACCATGTATATATCAATATATCAATATACAATAGTATCTTCAAATACAGAACAACACAAGGTGCTCAAAAAGTCTAGCGTTACATAAGCCCTATCCTAAACAACCTGACATGGATGAAGCTTAAACTGTGACACCTGAGGACCATAATTTTTTCATGCAAGGAGGAAAGTATGAAGTCAAGCCAGCGACACTAAACAAAGGCACTTCTTGGGAGGCAACCCAAGAGAAGTTTATTTCTTTTCTTTACATTTTTGCATTTCTTTCATATATGCATGTGCATTTTTAAGTTTGTTTGTTCTTACTTGTTTTTAAGTTTTCAACAAAATGAGAGAGGGAATAAAACAAACAAATAAACAATTTCTCTTATTCCTATTACTTCTAAGATTATATAGTCGTGTTTAGAGAGTGAATTGACTAGAAGAATCCATGGTAACTTGAGCGTGTACTTTTACTTTTGTGATTGGTCAATGTGCATCATCTTTAGAAGAGTAGTGACTAGTGGTAAACAAAAGCTGTGAGATTTTGAACCTTATTAGACAGGCTCATCCATATCAGGCTCATTGTCTTTTGTTTGTGTGTGACCTCATAACATGTACATCCTAACTTTTCTTTAATTTTCTATTCAAGACCACATTTTTATCATATTCATTAGCATAAAAATGATTAGGCATTCTTTGTTTTTCTAAGATACATTAGCCAAATAGCCTACCCATTGATATGGATTTTCATTTGTTAAGTTCCCTTGAGCTTTATTAGCTTTTCTTTTTGTGCTAACCACATTACATGCTTTCAACCTAACCAAATTTCCTACCTAAACCATAAAGCTAATGGAGCATTTATTGATTGTTGAGTTTGTGGATACAAAGTTCTAAGTGTGGGGGCATGCATATGAGTGGAATGGTTATAATTGTTCGGATCATATTTTATGGCTTATCAATAAATCTCCCATGTTGATGTAGCCTCTTTCAATGTTTATATAGAAAAAGAAAAAGAAAAAAGAAAAAAGAAAAAGAAAAAAAATAAAACAATATATGAGTAAATAAAATTATCAAGGAGGAAATGCAATTGTTTTGCAATGTTGTTTATGAATAATGTCTCCTCCTAATGTTGTATGATATGGGTGGCTTGAGTATAATGCATATGAGTTAGAAGTTTCTTTTACTCCTTATGGTTACAAAGTCTTTTTTATGTTTTACTTTTTGTAAGTGATATATGGTTGATGTGGTTAGCGTATGAGAGCTTGAATTTGAGCTCTGAAACATAGTTTTTGTATTAATCGTAACTGATGGTACCCAGTTTTAAGTGAATGTTATTTTTTGCGCTTGATTTTACATTTAGTGTTACTTTTGTTTCATTGGCTTTGATGGCTTTTATGCTACTTTACCCAAATACCTCTCACCTTAACCTTTGCCTACATTACAACATTAAAAAATCCTTTGATTCATAATTTTGCATATGACCCTTAGTGATGGAGAAATAAAATGATTTCCAAAGTTATGGAATGTTTTGATTGTGAATGGAATTTGATTGCACCAATGAATACATCTTATTTAAACACATTTTCTAAGTCTACCTCTAGATTGCCCAGTTTCTAAAGGTGATGAATGTCAATTGATTATGAGTAAAAGCGTTGAATATTGAATTCTTCCTATGGTTTTTGAAAGTTATTCATCTTTACTTATGACTATCTATTCTTAGAAAATATGGGAAATAAGTACATGTTTTTAGGTCTATGATTTTGAATATGATGTTTTGCCAAAGGATGGTCAAAAGCTATGTGTGGAGGAACTTGTTATATGCTTAATTGTTGATACATTTAATCCATAACATTTAGTGATTAACGCTTTAGAATGCTTAAAACACTCACTTTAGTTCATATTTGATTTTAGGTACAATTCGGAAGGGAAGGAGCTAAAGTGAGTCAAAAGAAAAATATTTGAGCCGTTTTCTAAAGATTCACATTCACTTATCTTCATGGAGCAAGAAGAAGAAGGATTAGAGCAAGAAGAAGACAAGAAAATACATAAAATGAAGAACATGAAGAATGAAGAGTCGAGAACATGGCTCACGGCCATGCATGGAATTGTCATGGGCATGAGACATCTCTCGCACCCATGACATATCTAACATGGGTATGAGACACCTCTCATACCCACGTAAGGTGGCTCATGGTCATGAGATACCTCTCACAACTGTGAGTTAACCACTCACCCCCTTGAGTTTTTGACAACTCACCCAAACCCTTACATTTTTAATATAAAAGTATTGTTTAACAGTAGAAAGAGGCATGAAAAGTTGGAGAAAATGATTTAGGGGTTTCGGGAGGCAACAAAGGTGCAGAACTCTCATTGTTTGGAGACCCATGGAGGGCTAGGCTTTCCGGATCTGGTTTGGAAGTGATATCAATGTCGAAGAACCTGGTTAACCATTTCTTTCAATGTTTTTGTTTTTCTTTCTCTCTTTAGGGATTTATTATTTTATCCTATGCTTATGGATTTGGGTTTTCATGAATGAATGATCTTTATTCTCGTTATCATTAGATTGTTTATGTATAAACAAACCCATTGTTAGAATCTTGAGCACAATCCGTAATTGTTGTTTTTAGGTATTGCTATAATCTTCAATACAATTCGTAATTGTTATAATGAGATTCATTTATAGCAACTAATGATTTCATATTATTAGGGATACAATCTATAATTGTTGTGTTTTCGATTAGTGTCAAATCATTAGGGATAACATAACCTAAGTTAAATAACCCGAGCTTGTGTGGTTGTTACCTTGATTAACTTGTTTTCCTAATTTGTAATGTGACTGTCAAATTAAATCTAAAGATCGTATCCTAGATTATTTGATAGCTAGGTTTAATTAAAGAGCATCTCCTAATTAAACATGACCTAAGGGAAAATCAGGGTTAATAGAGCTTATTGTTAACTTACAATTAATAGTTGCTAGGATGGGTAAGAGAACAACAATTCAATGAAGAATGTTTAATTGAGTGTAGGCTAAGATAGAGCCAATGAATGAGTCCTTAACGATTTCATCACTTTTCATCATCTTTGACTATTTTCTTTAATTTGCTTTCATTAGTTTAGTTTCATTTTATTTTTTATTTGAAAACCAAACCAAACCCCCCTTATAATCTAAACACCAATTGTTTTGATTTCAAAAGCTTTACACACACTCTATGTGGGATCAAACTAGACTCACCACTGCTATAGTTATAGATCTAGTTATTTTGAGTAGTGTTACAATGCACTACATCAAATGTTTATGATGAGGGAATTGAGTCCCTCGAGGATAAGAAATGTGGTAGGAGTCATGTTTGGTGTTAACTTGAGTAATTTTAATAATACAACCTTAATTTAAATATTTATTGTTGGACCCTGAATCTTTCAGTAAGCTAGGACTATTAAACGAGGAATTATTGGCAATTAGTTATGTGTAAATAAGAGAAGAATTTAT
>JAOTAX010156689.1:0-14696 GCA_025629825.1 Erythroxylum guanchezii
TTCATTTCGCTTCGAAATCCATTCATTCGATTCCGTATTTCGATTATGTTTCCGCACTTTGTTGACTTGATTCGATTTGTTTCCATGTTCGATTCGTTTCGATTTCGTTGTTTCCACTATTTGGATTCGTTTTCGCCCACTTTGTTTTTCGTTTTATCGTCTCGAGGTTGGGTTCCGGTAACGGAATCCAACAGTTTGGCACTTATTCAATAAGTTACCGATTACTTCCTATACCATCTCCACGCATATTATTCATATAAGCTTAATAGTTTAACTTGTCATGGTGATCCCATTATTAGATGTGCACTCGCAATGGCAAATCAACCTAAACTCAACCACTTTTTCATATTTTGTTATCATCATCTCATCTTCCAATTGTCATTTATTTCATCTCACACATATGTGTACTCAATCAATTTATAATTGTAGGGGCATAACCTATATGACGCTTAAATCTCCATTCCACATATATATTCCTATACTGAATCATAAACTCTTATATCGATAATCACACAACTATTCTAAGTCCAAGTTCAACCTTTCAAGGTCATATTAACTTGGCTTATACACTTTAATCTCATCATTTCTACTTATATCCTTATTTTCCTCAAACAACCCATGACAGTATATTCACGTTTATATCACCTTCGAGGACATATCACCAGAACGCAATAAAATAAGACATCCACTGATACAAAAACACTGAATCTTTATATGTTCTATCCATCCATATATTATTTCTTTTCCCATATATATATATCCTCAACCAATCCAAAATTTCCGATGCACAATCATTATGAATTTCTGGTCTCAATTTTCCCTAATATCTCTTTATACTGAATTACAAACTCTTATCACAATACTCAAATAACCATTTTGGTTCCAAATTAGTTCTTTTTATGATCATAACAATTTTATGCTTTCATTTTATTCTGTCTGTACACTTTAGTCTCCTCATTTCTACTTTTGTATCGTCTTACTTTGACTTCGTATTACTTTGCTTCGTCTTACTTTTGTATCGTCTTACTTTCACTTCGTCTTACTTTGCTTCGTCTTACTTTTGTATCGTCTCACTTTTGTATCATCTCACTTTTGTATCGTTTTAAAACTTCGTCTTAGATGAACAGTAACTTTGTCTTAGAATTTCATCTTACTTTTGCACTCTCCAGAACATCTCCACTTATAAAGATCATAACTTTCAACTCCGATGTCCAAAATTTTCATACTATATACCATTAGAAAGATAAAAGAAAGATCTACAACTTTCCAGAAGGCAACTTTGCTAAAAGCTATTTATATCAATCCCAAAATTGCCCTTAAAGTCTAAAGATAAATTTTCCATTCATACACCAACGTGCTGCACCCAATTCTTAACTTCATGAAATTTTGAGACTCTTAGAGACAGAATTGAAATTCGATGTCTTCATAAGAAATGTAGCCATACATTTCTAGTTTAATCCAAATTAAGAATCATCTCGTTTGGATAACTAGAGAAAAAAAGTTATGGCTAACAGACTGAAACACACTCAGTGAACATTTTTCAGATCACTACCAATTTTGTTTCTAAATCTTTCCTTATCACAACCTATACCAAGATCACTCTTTCCACTCCCTCTACTTATCATTTTCAATAAAATCACATTTAACAACAATTATACCCAGAAGTTGTCAATGAATGCATGCACCACTTTTTTATGTGCAAACATTCAATATTTATGTGCATATATGTTAACATTATGCATGAGCAAGAAAATGCATTTCCTTAATCTCTCTTTGAGCTCCCATGTACTGAAATTTCAGGTCCTCACCCTTAATATGGGGATTGGATTTCACATTAGATCATTAAACTTAGTATCACATATGTTAAACATAAATGTAAAGCAAGCAAGTAATAGGCTATACGTCATACTAACTAAATAAGATCACATCTTCAGTCATATATTTGGTTACTTTCACTATTCTTTCGTAATAAGTGCCCTAAAAACTATTCCAGAAAGATTGCTCTATTTTTTCTAGTGATTAGGATCACATTCAATTTTAGTTAACCTTGAGTTTGCTCATAAACTAAAGAAAATCATATTAGGTAGATAATAACTTTACTAATCACATCTTATACGACTTTTATATCTATTAGGTGATAACTTTTGTTAAGACATTTATTATTTATTATTTATTACCTTTCCTCTAAATTCATATAATCATACATTTGCTCTTTTAAATTGCATAAATTTAGTTAGGTAGGACTTATTGTTATAAGACTAAAAATATTATGGTTAAAGTGTTCTTGAATTTGCTCAACAAGTTTAACAATAAAAAGAATCCTAGTTTATTCTCATAACAATATAAGGGAACAATCATGTTTTAAATATGTATTAATATTTTAACAAGGGAATTTCAAATTGTCTTATCAATTACATATTATATATAAAATGCCATACTTATAAATATGTAATGAAATATGCACATACATTAGATCAAAATATGTATAAACATACAACTTATGTATAAATAGTCAAATTTTATGCATAAAAAGTCAAAGTTTATTTAATTATAATTATTGATATAATCTTTATAATCTAAAATAATATTTTTAACTCTTTCAATAATTAAATTAGACAAAAAAAACTATTGATTCCTAATTAAATTAAATTTTAATTCCCTATAGAAATTTAGTTTGATTTTTAAAAAAATTTAAATTTAAATTTAAATTTATTTCCAGTTATCTTCAGTTCTTTAATTAATTGAAAATATTTTTCAACAAATTACTCTTATTACTATAAGTTAGGAAAACTCTTTTTCTAAAATTTGTTAAGACATTCTCATCTAATTAGAAAATCATTTATAGTCTAATTAGAAATGACTTTTCCTTAATTGGAGAATTATTTTTTAATATTAAAAGAAAAAATTTCAAAATAAAATAAAATATTTTATAATTTAATTAAAAACTCCTTTAATTATTTATTTAGAGAATAGTTTCTTAATTAATTAGTAAATCATCTTAATAAATTTAAAAAAATTCTAAAATTAAAAAAGCTCATAATTTATTAATAAATGACAATTTTTTCAAAATTTATTCGAGAAAAATAAATTTTGTAATAAATTAAGACAGATATTATTCAAATTACTAAAGAATTAATTTTAAATAAAAGAGAATCATGACTCTCAAAAAATTAATATAATTTATCTATAGATAATTAAGTTTTACAACTTCGCATAATCAATTTTATAATTATTCAATAACAATCAAATAACTTTAATTAGGTTATAGAAGTAAAGATGACTCTTATACCAACTTTGAGAAATAGAAGATAGGATTCGATCCCACAAGAAACAAAAGAAACACAAAACTTTTTTGTCTTATTTCCTAAATGCCTATAACATGATTAGTGCGTGAGCACAGTAAAACATAAACATATACTGTATCTTATTGTATAGCATGATCCTCTTTCTTGCAATTGTCCTTAAATTGTTTCTAAAATTGGTTAATCGCAATCACTATAGCTACACATGCTTCCAGCCTTAAATGGCATCTACACTAATAATTTGAGAAAACTCTACAAGTAGTATAGAGAGGGGTAAGCAATAAGTCCTAACTCTTTTAAAGCCTACGTCCATATATAATAAAGTTAGACCTTTTGACATTTTAAATGAAGTATAATTCTAATTTCAATTAAAATTTAATTGAAATTACAATTAATTCTAATTAAACATCAAGTGGGCCTAAATATGATCCAATATTTCATATTGATCTTTATTTATTAAATATCTTATATTTAACTTTAAATTTTCTCAAACTTTATAATCAAGTCTAATTTTATTAAATTATATTTTTTCTCTCTTCAATTGTTCTTTGTGTATGACTCATTAAGTTCTTAAATGTGTCGGCAATCAATATAAATCATAACCTTGAATCATATTTAATTAAGATTGAATAAATTAAACACTTTAAATTTATCTTTAATTCTCTAATTAAACAATTTATATCCATATATCAAGATTGATATCTTGTAACATATCATGGCCATTCAAATATTAGAAATGCCAAAGTAATTTTAGTTAACCTTTCTATGCATGAATTTTCTTATAATTCAATCATTCCATAGGACAATGTTTTGACTAAACATAAAGTATGGAATTCATTTATCCTTTATTTGAGTCCAATCATGTATGTTCTCTATCATTAGTAATTAATTCTACTAATAATATTTTTAAACTATTTTTAAAATGTCATTTCACCTTGGAAAAGATTTTTCCAATCAATACTAATCAAGAACAATATATCATTCTTCTTAATCACTTTAGGGTGATGAATCTTATTTTTATCATCCTACTACCTCTATATAGTCCATGTTATAGCCAATGCGTACCGATTGAGCTCCTATTAATAGGATATGTCATAAGTAGTATGAAAATATAGTAATCCTTATATGAGATATTTTGAAGATCTCAAGTCAAATGATCACTCATGTAATTTTTACAATAAGAATTTTTATTGACATACAAGTAATATTTTAAATAAAATTCTCTTATTAACAGTTCAGTGAATATGTTTTCTAATAAACACTCACAAATTTTTTTTAGTATCATTATACTTTAGTATATAAGATTAATTACTTTCTTTATAAGAAAAAATGTATAACATGTACTAATTTGCTTACGTTTTATTAATTTCTAATCTCAATAGAATGCTAACTTATAACAATGTAGGATAATACATAAATAAAATATTAATATTAATATTATAATCTTATCATAATTTTATTTGCTTTGTAAATTTATATGATGGACTTTATTTTATATATCAATTAATTAAACAAATAAGTATAACATAAAAAATGCATTTAAATAATTGTGTTACAAAAATTATAACTAGCTAATTGGTTATAAAGTATAAACCAATATAATCTATCTTATAAAATTATGTCAAGTCCAGTTAAAGGTGAGATATTTAGCACACACTAGGAGATTCAGTCCACTTTTCTTAGTAATGAAAATATGGAAAGACTCTAGTGTTTCAGTTTGAAAGGTATGCACCTTTTTAAGTTTAAATACTAATAGTATCGAATTTTGAAAATAATCTGCTTAACCTTGACTTGTTGATGTGACGTCGTTCAGGCTCTTTGAAAGTTTCTACAAAAGCAAGGAAAATTTATATATAAATTTTTTTGCAAAATAAGAAAAATTAATATAACCTAGAGCTTGGCTTAGTGATTCCACTTCGATTATTAAATTAGTTGTCGGCTTGTAAAAAATACGTAGCACAAAAATTACAAGCTAAGAAGTTTAAAAGTTGTTGACACACATGTTGTGATTAACACATTTAAGCATGCATGTCATGTTAGAAAACTAACCGCGATTAAATCATGAGCGCAATAAAAAAATAAATTTTTTATAGTTTCCAATCAAATGTTGATAATTAAATAACTCGAATAATAAAATATAAAATTGTATCTGATTTGATTTTCCTGTTGAAATTCTTTGAAAGCTTTTCGACGGGTAAACCATGAACTATTCTCCTATCCAGCCTCTAACGGTATCCATAGAGCAGTTTCTAAACTTTTAAGAAGAAAAAGCAGGAGTGCTAGCTTCCTTATGCTAATTCCCTATTTATAGGAAAAGCATCAGATTTTTAAATTTTTTTGTTAAAATTAAATAACTCAATTATAATTAAGATCAAACTCTAATTATAATTAATTTGTCTTTAATTCTCCGATTAAACAATTTATAAGCATAGATCAAGATTAACGTCTAGCACATGTCATAAGCACCTAAATATCAGGAATAGTAAAGTGATTTGACTTAACATGTTCATGCATGGTTATGATGTATAATTTAATCATTTCATCATCCTATGTTCCAATTGGATAGAGTATGGATATAGTGTCTACCCTTTTGTATCCAATCGTGTTCATTCTTGCTAATTAGTAAATAATTTGTAATTGATATTTGAAAACACCTTTTTAAATGTCAATTTACTCTGGCTAGAGAATTTCATAAATTTCTACTAATCAAGAATAGTAGAACATTTTCTTTAATTATTTCAGAGTGGCGAATCCTTTATTGACTTACTCAACTATCTCCATATAGTTAATACTACATCTAAGTACTATTGATTGAATTATCCTAGGACAATTGATAAGTACCATCAAAACACAATAATTCCCATATAGGATACCTTGGGAATCTTAAGTCTAGGGATCAATTATATAACCATCATTATAAGGAAATCCTTAGACACATAAGTAATATTCCATTTGGGATCCTCATAGTCGGGTCAGTTCATTGGACTTATTCTCTAATAATCAATTACACATTAGTTTAATTATCGTCATACTTTAATTTATGAGTTCAATTACTTTCTTTATAAAAAAGAAACATAATGTGTGCTAGTTTTACCGTTTTATCAATATCTTGTCTTGATGAGACTATAATTAGGAACATTTAGGAATAATATGTAAATATAAATTGAGTCTCAAAATTATGCTGATAAATTGAATCTTAAAATTATGATCTCAACATAATTTCAATTACATAGTCATTATTCCAGGGATTTTGCCTTTGGTATTAAAATATCAAATGTAATTAACTTAATACATAAGGATAAAGAATGCTTTTCATTAATTAAATAATAATGTCATACATCAAATTCAAATCAATCGATTGGCTGTAAGGGCATAAACTAACAACCTCCCACTTGCATTAAAGTCAATCGCCTACATATCTAATACGATATCTATCCATATATCGATCATGCCTCTTCTAAGAATATGGCTTAGTAAGAGAATTTGTTATGTCTTTCTGCTCTACTATCTCCCTGATCAAGTTAAAATTCCTGAATACATGTTTAGACAGTTGATGAGACTTTGGTTCCTTTACCTACACAATGGTGTCATTATTGTCCACTAGGTTTAAGGCTTGGACACTTATACTTTTATGCATCCACAATCATCAACAATCAATAAACGCTCCACTAGCTTTAAGACTTAGGTAGGACATTTAGTTAGGTTTAAGGCATGTAATATGGTCAACAAAAAAAAGGCAAATAAAGCTCAAAGGGGTTTAACAAAGGGAAAATTCATATTAATAGGTAAACTATTTGGCTAATGTAACTTATGAAATAAAGAATGCCTATATCATTTTCGTGTTAACAAATGTGGAGAAAAAAATATGATCTTGAATAGAAAATCAAAGCAAAATTAGGATGTACATGTCATGAAGGTCACAAAAAAAAAGACAATGAGACTGATATGGATGTGTCAGTTTATAAAGACTCAAAATCTCACTGGCTTGTATGTACCATTAGTCACTACTCTTCTAAAGATAATGTATATTGACCAATCACAAGAGTAAAAGTACATGCTAAAGTTTCCATGAATTTTTCTAGTCAATTCGCTCTCTAATCACGACTATATAGTCCTAGAAGTAATAAAAAAAGATAAAATGTTTGTTCGTTTGTATTGATTCTCTCTCTTTTTATTTTAAAACCTAAAAACATGTAAAATAAACAAACAAACTTAAAAACACACATGCATATCCTAACAAATGCGAAAATGTAAAGGAAAAGAAATAAACTTCCTTTGGGTTGCCTCCCAAAAAGTTCCTTTGTTTATTGTCGTTGGCTCAACTCCATACTTTCCTAATCACATGACAAAATTATAATCTTCAGGTGTCACAATTTATCCTTTCTCCACTTAATGTTTTAGGATAGGGCTTAAGTTAATGATCATTCATATTTAGTGTCTTCCCTATCCTCATACTCTTAATCTCTATTGAGTCCCTACACTCTTGAAAAATCTCCAATATCTCTTCACCCTTTTTCTCCTCGTTTAATTTCTCTAACCTACTAGGTAAAGGTGAAGGATTGGTGTTAACAACATAAGGGACTTAGTGACAGCGCGCTATTACGCTAGTCAAAATAAAAACTAGACTACTACTATAGCAGTGGTGAGTCTAGGTCGAACCCACAGAGAGTATATGTAAAGTTGTTGAAATGAAATTAATCAGTGTTTAGGTTTAAGGGGTTTTGGTTTTAGAAATAAGAAAATAAAATAAAGCTAAACTAACTAACCAAAGCAATTTAAAGAAAACATGTAAACAATGATAAAAGTGGGGAATTCGAAAGGGACCCAATTCTTTAGTTCAATCTCAGCCAACACCCTAATTAAACATATTTCAATTATTTATTGTTCTCAAACCTCTCATAACAACTATAAATCATAGGTTAATAATTAACCCTAGTTTTCCATTAGTTAGTGTTTAATCAACATACGATCGTTAAACCTAATCACTAAATAACCTAGGATACGATCTTTAGATTCAATTGGGTAGTAGCATTACGAATTAAAAAAACCGATTAATCAAGGCAAGAACCACATACGATGTGTCATTTAACCTAGGTTATACTATCCCTAATGATTATAAATCATTAATCACTACACATGAACTTCAAATATAACAATTACGGATTACATCAAATTCTAGCAATGGGTTTATAAATAAATGATCCAATGAACGCATTCAAATAATCTTTTCACAATACCCAAATGGGTTCATACACAAATAATCGAACAATAACGAGAATACGATTATTCATACACAAAACCTAAATCAATTAACATAGGATAACACAATCAATTTCTAAAGAGAGAAAGAAACAACAAAAATAGTGAAATACACTTAATCTGGGTCGTCGGCGTCGATGTCACCTCTAAACTAGAGTTGGGACGTCTAGCTCCCTATAGGTCTCTCATTGTTGAGAGCTTTACCCCTCATCTTCATTAAAATCAAGAGTTACCAAAAAATAATTGCTTCAACCCCAAGAAGAACCCCCATTGAAAACTACCCTCATCCTCACTACTGTTATGATTTTTATTCAAAACCAACTCCTCAAACCTTCACGTTGTCTATGTTTTTGTTCTTTTGCCACTGAGCGTGATTTACTCCTGCCCAATGACAATGTTTTGCTCCTTCTGCTATCCTCCTGCACTACGTCATTTTGTCCAACATTTTTAACCCAACTGTTGCTTTGTCGTTACATTTTGGTGTGAAACTTCTGCGTTTATGCAGACTTTTTTGCATTTCCACAACAATATGGAAACACAAACGTGGTTTGCATCTCCTTGCTTGCTTCTATCATACTGCTATCATTTTTCCTTATTGTTGCTGTCATTTCGCTTCATGCTTCTAAAGTTGTTGAGTCGTTCTATCCCTTTGTTGTCCACCTACCGTAGTGTTTCCTTTATCTTGTTCTTCCTTTTTTAGGCCAACATTCTTGCATTAAAAAACATGCAATTTCCATGCACGTGCAAGTTGATTTCTAGCAGCCCTCTTCCATAGGTTTTATGCTTTATCTTCTCTTCTCTTGCTCTAATTTTCTTCTTTTTATTCCATAAAGACAAGTGAGTATTAATCTTCGAAAAATGGCCCAAATATTGTGCTTTTGACTCACTTTAACTTCATTGCTTCCGAATTATGCCTAAAATCACATATGAGTCAAAGTGAGTATCTTAAGCAATTTCATGTCATTAATCGCTAAGTGTTATGAAATAATTAAACAATCAATTAAGCACATATCAATTTCCCCCATACTTAACTTTTGGTCATCCTCAAGCAAAACATCAAAATTAAGCTCATAGACCCAAAAATATTGACTCATTTCCCATATGCTCCAAGAATACATAATCATAAACAAAGATGAATGACTTTCAAAAATCGCAGCAAGAGCTTAACATTCCAAGCTTTTACTCATGATTAATCAACATTTAATACCTTTAAAAATTGAGCAATCTAATGGTAGACTAGAAAAATGTGTTTAAATAAGAAATGTTCATAGGTACACTAAAATACCATTCACAATCAAGACATTCCACAACTTTGCATACCATTTCATTTCTCCACCACTAATGTTCATATGCAAAATCATGTATCAAAAGACTTTTCAAGGTTGTAATGTGGGAAAAGGTAAGGTGAGATGTATTTGGGTCAAGTAGCATGAAAGCCTTTAAAGCTAGTGAAACAAAAGTAACCCTCAATATACTATCAAGTGCAAAAACCAACATTCACTGACAATTGTGTACATCAACTATAATGAATGAAAAAACAAGTTTCACAACTGAAAATAAAGCTTTCATACATAAATCACATGAAGAATATACCAGTCCAAAGGGATCACTCATACAATTGATGACAATACATTGAAACCACAAAGAGTGACTCTTCTAAGCCAACATCTACCTCATATTCAACATACTCAAATAACTCATTCAATACAACTTTAGAAGGATGCATTAAGTATGAATAACCTTGCAAACCAAATATTCACTTCCTCCTTGATGCATTTATTTAACCATTTTTTATTCTTTTTCTTTTTCTTTTTCTTTCTTTTTTCTTTTTCTTTTCTTGTCTTTTCTTTTCTCTTTTTTTCTTTCTGAAAGACATCCACATGGGAATTTTAATGATAAGACATAAAATAACATCCCAACATTATAACCAACCCACATAGATGCATACCCCCACACTTAAAATTTTGTATATCTACAAGCTTAAAAATCAACAAATGTTCCATTAGCTTCAAGGCTTGGGAAGGACATTTGGTTAGGTTAAAGCATGTAATGTGGCTAATACACAAAGAAAAGGAAAATAAAGCTCAAGGGGGCTTATTAAAAAGGAAAATCATATAATGGGTAGGCTATTTGGCTAATGTAGTTCAGAAAAGCAAAGAATTTCTATTCATATCCATGTTAATGCATGTAATAAAAATGTGGTCTCAAATATAAATTCAAGGCAAAATCAAGATGTACATGTCATGAAGGTCACACATTATCAAAAGACAATGAGACTAATATGAATGTGTCAATCTAATAAGGCTCAAAATCTCACTGGCTTTGTCTACCACTAGTCATTACTCTTCTAAAGATAATGCACATCGGTCAATCACAAAAGTAAAGTACATGTTAAAGTTGCTATGAAATTCTCTAGTAAATTCACACTATAATCATGACTATATAGTCCTAGAATCAACAAAAAAGAGAAAGTGTTTGTTTTGTTGTTTTATTCTTTCTCTCATTTTGATTGAAAACTTAAAACAAGTAAAAACAAACAAATTCAAAAACACATATGCATATAAAAACTAATGTGAAAAAGTAAAGGAAAAGAAATTTACTTCCCTTGGGTTGCCTCCTAAGAAGAGCCTTTATTTAGTTTCGCTGGCTCGACTCCTCCTTCTCCTTACGTGACAAAATTATGATCTTCAGGTGGCACATATGGTTCCTCCACGTGAGGTTCTTCCAAATAGAGCCTTACTTGATAATCCTTCCCATTCAGCATCTTCCCTTTCCTTTGACTTTTAGTCCCTATTGAGTCCATACATTCTGGAAAGATCTCGAATGCCTCTTCACCTTTTTCTTCCTCGTTTAATTCCTCTAACCTGCTAGGTATAAGTAAAGAGTCATTCTTAACAACAAATTGGAACTCAGCATTTACCTCCGAGCTGAAAGATATAGATTTTTCTACTTCGAGCTCCTCCTCAACTTCTTCTTCACACGCAAATCCTTAAGTATTGCTCTCAAATTCTCAAGCTCCTCGTCACTTTGTAAGGTTTCTGCACTAACGTCCATTGGGTATACCTCGAATTGATATGGTTGTTCCTCTTCCATTTGTAATTCTAGGTTGTCGATCCTCGCTACCATCTCACCCATTTGGCTTGCCATGTTGTGGAGTCTAGACGTTGTATCTTGCCAGATTTGTTGTATACCCTGTTGAAGCTGCTAAAACTGTTGTTGTACATCTAATTGGAATTGTAAAGTATTAGCAACAATAGCATCAACTAATTCTTCCAAGGATGTACCTAAGTCTTGCTGGCTCTCCTAATTTTGGAAACTAGACTAAATTTGCCTTGTATTTCATCTTGCTATTAAAATTGAAAATTGTTAGCATTACAAGTCTTGACATAGTAGTCCATAGATGTACCTGAATCGTGATAAGAAACTTTTGATCTGTACGAGAATTGCTATACATTCTACAAACTATCACGGAAGTAACTTTTTTTATTATCCTATCTATAACTAAAGTTAGATTGATCATTCCAACCTTGGTTATAGGATTGAGAGTAAGAGTTGAAGAAAAAATTACTTCCATCCATGATTATTTTTTATTTTTATTTTTTAAATCACAAACATAGAACAGAAAAATGAAAGGATCGCAAAATAACTGAAAAGAAACCAATTACGAACAAATATATACAAAACACCAATTAAAATCATTAAAAAAAACTAAAATACTGCACTCTCTAACAATGACACAAAAATTGATAGTGCGTCATTAAGCTAGTCAAAATAAAAACTAGACTACTAACATAGCAGTGATGAGTCTAGGTCGATCCCACATAGAGTGTGTGTAAAGTTGTTGAAATGAAATTAATCGGTGTTTAGGTTTAGGGGGATTTTGGTTTTAGAAATAAGAAAATAAAAAAAAAGCTAAACTAACTAACAAAAGTAATTTAAAGAAAACATGTAAAAAATGATAAAAGTGGGGAATTCAGTAGGGACCCGATTTTTTGGTTCAATCTTGGCCTACACCCTAATTAAACAAAATTTAATTGTTTGTTGTTCTCAAACCTCTCATAGCAACTATTAATCATGGGTTAATAATTAACCCAAGTTTTCCATTAGGTAATGTTTAATCAAGATACGATAGTTAATTAAACCTAACCACCAAATAACCTAGGATACAATCTTTGGATTCAATTGGGCAGTAGTATTACGAAGTAGGAAAATTGATTAATTAAGGCAACAACCATATACAATGCGTATTTAACTTAGGTTATGTTATCTCTAATGATTATGAATCATTAGTCGCTACACATGAATTTCAAATATAACAATTACAGATTATATCGAAATTCTAGCAATAGGTTTACAAATAAACGATCCAATGAACGCATTCAAATCATCTTTTCATAATACCCAATAGGTTCATACATAAATAATCGAAAAATAACGAGAATATGATTATCCATACAAAAAACCTAAATCAATTAATATAGGATAACACAATCAATTTCTAAAGAGAGAAAGAAACAACAAAAACAGTGAAACACACTTAACCCAGGTCGTCGGTATCGAAGTCACCTCCAAACTAGAGTCGAGATGTCTAGCTCTCCATAGGTCTCTCCCGGTTGAGAGCTTTACCCCTCATCTTTATTAAAATCAAGAGTTACTAGAAAATATTTGCTTCAACCCCAAGAAAGAACCCCCATCGACCCTCACCCTCGCTACTTATATGATTTTTATTCAAAACCAACTCCTCAAACCCTCATGTTGTCTGTATTTTTATTCTTTTGCCATTGTGTATGATTTACTCCTGCCTAGCGATAGTGTTTTGCTCCTTCTACTATCCTCTTGCACTGCGTCATTTTGTCCAACGTTTTTAGCTACTTTTTTGTCACTGCATTTTGGTGTTAAACGTTTGCGTTTATGAAGACGTTGTTTGCATTTCTGCAACAACGTGGAAACACAATCATGGTTTGCATTTCCTTACTTGTTTCTATCATACTGCTATTGTTTTTCCTTGTTGCCACTATCATTTTGCTTCATGCTTCCAAAGTTGTTGCGTCATTCTATCCCTTTGTTGTCCACCTGCCACAATGTTTCCTTTATATTGTTCTTCCTTTTTTAGTCTAACATTCTTACACGCAAAAACATGCAATTTCCATGTACGTGCAAGTTTATTTCTAGTAGCCCTCTTCCATAGGTTTTATGCTTTATCTTGTCTTCTCTTGCTCTAATTTTCTTGTTTTTATTCCATGAAGACAAGTGAATATTAATCTTCAAAAACTCGCTCAAATATCTTGCTTTTGACTCACTTTAACTTCTTTGCTTCCGAATTGTGCTTAAAATCACATATGAGTCAAAGTGAGTATATTAAGCAATTTCATGTGATTAATTGCTAAGTGTTATGGAATAATTAAACAATCAATTAAGCACATATCACTCAACACTCACCTTCGAGCTAAATGATGTATACTTTTCTCCTTCAAGCTCCTTCTTAATTTCTTCTTCATAAGCAATCCCTTGAGTAGTCCTCTCAAGATTGTCAAGCTCTTTGCATTCCTTATAGTGTTTGCGCTAACGTTCGTCAGATACACCTCGGATTAAGATGGTTGCTTCTCATCGCTTTTTTTTTAATTTGAATAAATTAATCCTTTAAGTTAAGTGAAGAACTCTTACAATATAAAGAATAAGTCAACCAAAAGATTTAACTAAAATGCATTCAAGTATGACACAGCTTAAAACTCTGCATAGGTGAGATCCCTTGGCAACAACCCTTCATCTCTGTTTAATCTCACAGTCCAAGTTTGAAGGCGAGCTGAGTACATGATTCGCTGTAGGATCGACTAGGAGGCAGGTGCAACGTACCTAAATTGTCCTTAACTTATACACTAGAGACTATGGCTATATATGTGTCACGTTACGCATTTCTTTATGCAGAAAACTTGTTGACAGACGCCACTGCTAAAACTTGTCATTCATTCCAGTATTAAACTAAATAGGAATCATACGGAAGTTTCTTTTTTTTGTGCACATATTTGGAGTCGAATGTGATATGGTATTTGATTGTCGATGTAACATCCCGCCCCCTACTTCGGGTTAGCACCCTAAAATTTGGTGTATGTGAGCTATGGGGCTTGGTTTAAATGA
>JAOTAX010156752.1:0-12415 GCA_025629825.1 Erythroxylum guanchezii
GCTTTCATCAATACAAGAGCACCTTTAGAAATTTTCAAAACTCCACCTTCAGCTGAGAACTTGCACCCTTGAGAATCAAGAGTGCCCAAAGAGATGAGATTTTTCTTCAAATCAGGAACATGTCTAACGTCAATGAGTGTTCTAATGATACCATCATACATTTTGATCCGGACTGTATCTTTACTAACAACTTTACAGTCAACATTATTACCCATCAAAATAATTCCACCTTTCAATAGCTCATAAGTGGAAAAACACTCCCTGTTGGGACTTATGTGGTAAGAACAACCCGAATCTAAAATCACTCCTTATTAAACCTAAGTTTATATTTTATGGCTACAAAGATAATTCCCTCATTCTCATCTGCTGCTACATTAGCCTTGGCGGTGTTACTGTTATTCTGCTCAACTTTATTTTTCTCCTTATGTTTCAATTTATAGCAGTCAGCCTTTATATGCCCTTTTTTTTGTAATAATTACAAGTTTTATTTCTATGTCTGGATTTTGACCTACCTTTGGATCTACTTCTTTCAAAATCTCTATTTTCAGATCTACCCCGCACGAATAGTCCCTCTGCCTGACTTCCACTAGTCTCCCCAGTGATGTCCCTATCAATCTGCTCTTTTGACTTTAATGCAGACTTAATACTATTATATGAGACTGACTCTTTCCCATAAATCATAGTATCACGAAAATATTTAAAGGACTGAGGAAGGGAACATAACAACAATATGGCTTGATCTTCATCCTCAATTTTTACATCTAAATTCTTCAAATCCAAAATAAGAGAAGAAAATTTATCCACATGTAAAAGAATAGATGTACCTTCTATCATCCTCAATATGTACAACTTTTGTTTCAAATAAAGTCGATTTTTCACCATCTTCTTCATGTACATAGCTTTCAATTTGTCCCACATACCTTTAGCTATGTTTTCACCAGCAACCTCCTACAAAACCTCATCGGAGAGAATCAATATGATGGCTGATCTAGCCTTTTTATCTAGATCCGTGAATATATTTGATGACATATCTGCTGGCTTTTTCTCTATTTCATCAAGTGCAATCTCACATCCATCCTGTATTAAAATGGCTTGCATCTTGAGCTGCCACATACCAAAATTAACGCTCCTGTCAAACTTTTCAATAGAGGTCTTCGTTATCGTCATGATGGCCAAAAATTGATATTGTGACTATTTTTCTACAGGTGAGCCCCACACAAGAAACTAGGACAGTGGACCCCACAAAAGCACGGATGCAGGCCCCATAGGCAAAGTCGGGACATGGGCCCCACAAGATAAACCTGAAGTTGTGGGCCCCACAAGATAAAATTAAGGCAATGGGTCCTGCAAGATAAATATGAGACAATGGG
Source organism: Erythroxylum guanchezii (assembly GCA_025629825.1). Classification (NCBI taxonomy): domain Eukaryota; kingdom Viridiplantae; phylum Streptophyta; class Magnoliopsida; order Malpighiales; family Erythroxylaceae; genus Erythroxylum; species Erythroxylum guanchezii. The sequence continues at coordinate 1,371 of JAOTAX010156752.1, forward strand.
TCCCACAAGATAAAATAGAGACAGTGGGCCCCGTTTAGACTCACAATAAAAATCTAAGTTACTTTTTGATGTGGAGAATTCATCTTAGTGACAACCACAGAGCATACGGTAAGTTAGATAAAAAAAGAAGAAGCTCTGATACCAGTTTGTTAAGATAAAATGCCCTCGGATCGGATACTAGCTGAATTTAACAGCCCGAAAAATAGTAACGAAAATAAAGATAGACAAAAGAAATAGGACAGAACACAAAAGGTTTACGTGGTTCGATCAATGTGACCTACGTCTACGGTCGGAGGATGAACAATTTTACTAATATGTAGAGAATGTATACAAGTACAAAGTCTGGAACAAAAGGTCTTTAAATCTCATAAGTATACAGAAAATAATTGAAAAGAGGATAGGAGGGTTTGTAGGAAGGAAAATAGTGCATTTAAGTTTGCAACCATCCCTTCTATTTATAGTTGAAAAAACCCAAGCTTTAGTCCAAATTCTTCTAAAAGGTGGCTATTATTGTTGACAAAATATAAGAGGCCAAAGCAGAAAATAATAGCCATAATTGTTGAATGCATGCAGCCAATTGCCAGCCATATTTGACATTTGGAGGGCCAAGGCACATGCACATGTAACAAAAACATTAAGAAAATCAAGATTATTTATTTTATTACTAACGGCTAATCAGAACCTCTAGTGTACCCGATAATTGCTTGACTTAGCTTATCCTCCATTTGTTAGAGACTTAACAGTTGAACTACACATCAACATCTACCCATAAGTAATGCTATTTACATCACGAGAGAAGAGATATCAGCATACATCATCTCATTCAATAGTTAAATGGATGTCATGTTAGTGACAGAATTAGCGATGACCCTAATGAAAAATAATAATCAGTGGGTCACACATGGCTTGCGTTGCAGTTTAAGTCCAAGAGAACTAGCATACGGAGGGCAAGACATGCTTAAGAATCGAAAAAGGCAAAAAAGCAAAAGAACAAAAAGGTCCAAAAGCTTGAGAAATGGCATATCTTTGTCGAATGTCAATCGACGGTATCTCACAGGAGCAATCAAGGAATACACAAGTAATTCACAAAATGCCACATGGCAATCTAGGAATAGCAGAGGACCTGTTGTTTGTTAGAAATAATTGGATGCTGAAAATGGGCTGACTGCCACCCACTTTCTTTACAATTTCTTCTTGTCTACATGTCTGGCGCTTGGCCGGCCTTCACCACCAAATCAAGGCCTTGTGAAAATCATCAGAAACAGGTTATGAACTGAAGGAGAATAAAAGAATTATGACAAAGTTAGAAATACTTAATTTGATCCAGGGATCCATACAGAACGAGTATAGCTCTCAAGAGTATTGAGTTGGCAAGTCGTGTTATCATTCGAAATTAAGAGCTCTTAGTTTTAGTTTTAGTTTTATTTTTATTTTTATTTTAAAATAAAAATAAAAATATATTTAGTTGTTAATATTGATGTTGTCACACTTTTATTTTAGATGAAAATTAAATATTAAATAAATTTAGATATAAATTAATTAAATAAAGTTTATTTTGATCTCTTATACAATATCTATTAATAAATAGTAATTTATTATATTTTATTAAAAACTGTAAATCATAAATTATAAACTAATATTTATTTTTAATATTGAAACCAATGTTATTTGAAATATATGTATTTTCGGATACCTTAAGTTTAAAATACAATAACTAAATAGTTATCAAATTTGAAAACTATTTTATTATATTATTCACAACTTTTATCAGTAATAAATATTAAATAATTAAACAATATATATTTAGTTAATAATAAATTAATTGACAAAAAATATTTTAATGGTTTTTTTAAGTTATAAAATAAGAAGAAACAAAGTCTAATATAGTGACTAACTTAAACGGGAAAATTGCACACATTGCAACGAAAAGTTCGCGACTTGTTGTCGACAAGTTCGAAATTTAGCTATCTACAGTGCGACGAGATTATCTTGAGTTCCAGGAATCAAGTCTCTTGCGGAATCCCGACATCAGCCTCCTGAACTGCCTCACTTGAAATCGGCAGGTAGATCTAAGGTTTTAGACTTTAGAAGACAACACGCCTTAAGAATCAATATGATACCTGACATGTTTCAATAAAGGAATAAAAGAACAAGGAATAATGTGAACATTGATGAGGAAAAGTCAAGCAGATTAGCGGTGCTCACCCACAAAACCCGCATTCTGATTTCTTTATAACAGAAGTCTTAACAACTCCATTTTCAATTTTTTTTGGTATGATAAAATGTGTGCACGGGCACACAGTTAGATGAGATCTTTCGGACACTCACAGTTCGTAATGGTTGAATTAAATAGTTCTTGTAGTTCTAAGCCATATGCGGTCTTTAAGATGGGTGACCAACTGCAGTTTCGTAATGGGATTAAATCTAGTTTAAGTAGTTGGTTCTGTTTTGTTGGTCATATAAAAGGAATGGTCCCAGTTTCTGTTTTATTCCTTTTTGTTTACAATCGCAATACACTTGCGTATCTTCCAAGTTCCCGTATGACAAGTCTTGAGTTTGATCAAGGGTCCCTTTTGATGTCATAAGTGTCTAAGTTCCCTTAAACTTATGCACCTAATACTATACTTACAATGAGTTAATTTAGATAAATTCTTATTAATAAGAAAAAAAACAAATTTAGAGGTTTTCATGCACATAAAATGAGATTTTATGAAGACAAAAAAAATAAGAGTAGTTCAATTTAATTTCTAAGGTTTGGTATAAATTACTTACACTTAACCCGATCTGAACATGCTTTCCTAGGATGTTAACATCCTGTGAGGAGTGGATAAAGTATTATTTCAACCGTGATCAATTACTTTGGTTCCTATCCATCTACCTAATTTGAAGTTTTCAAGGTATGAATAGAGCAAGCACTTGCATGGTATGCTTCTAGATGCCTAGCTAGCCAGATCAAAGCCCTGGTCTAAATCTGTCATTAACTTAATGTTAGCTTCTGATGTTTTCACCCCCTCCTGGTCAATTTACGCCTATTTTCAACCTTGACAAAGATAATGAACGTGAATGCAAAGTAGAGGGATTCTTAAAAGTCGCAACCTACTTGGCAAATGGAAGAACGCGTCAGCTGTCATTTTTTTATTGACAAACATTGGAATCTCGATGCCTTTCCATCTTTCTTATCAACTTAATGTGATTCTCAACATAGAATGCAATACGTGACATTGCTATCTTTTTATATGCCTACAAGTTTCATAAAATATTGTTTATTACCTAAAGAGAAATGTATGTACTAGGAACGCTAAATTTTCTGTTCCGAAATTTGGTGTGACTTTTGTTCCAGTCCAATTTCAGTCGTTTAATTTTTATTGGCTCTATTTATTGAATTTATAGATTTTTATAGAATAGAATAATGAGAACAAGTGATCTAATCCCTATATTATGTGCTTTCACATTAAACCTATGAGTTATATGTCTTATCAAGTCAGTATTAGGTTTCTTACTAAGTCATTGTGTTACGTTCATCCCGGATCTGGCTTGAGATCAATGGGTTAGACTTAGGTTGACCGAGTCTTAAGTCTGATTATTTCAGAAAATTAAGTCTCAGGCTTAAACTATCCAAATCCAAGAACTGACAATTATAAGAAAAATAACGTCATTTTTTTAAATCAATGAAGTCATTTTTATTTTTAATTATAAATAAATAAAATTAGGTCAGGCCAAATTAGACTCAACGTGAGGCAGAAGTTATCAGGTTGGGCTCAGATTTGGGCTAGGCCTAATTCCTAATTGTGTTAATCAGACAATCTAATTAGTATTTGACTTATAAAAGTATATTTAATTTCATAATAATCGTGTCCAATTTAGTGGTAAAACTTTTCTCAGAGTTGTTTCATTCTGTGTTATCAAAATTTTCGCCAGACTTTCGTGCTTACATGAAGTTGTGTTACAATCTCACGTACTGTTTAGTCCTACACGTTACTTTATTGGAGAATGTAATAAAGCTCCTTTATGTATGTCTCGAGTCCCGATCGCATGCAATGTATACCTCCTCCATACAATGGTTGCTTTCACTGTCCTGCAAGAAATAACGATTCGAACCGTTCTTTTTCTAGAAAAAGAGATAAACCATGCATGACGCAGCAGCTACAATTATAAAAACGATTCACACAAGGGAAACTATTTTATCATTTACGCTGTTCTCTTTTCACACTACACGTACGTACGTAGATGCTTTTACCTTAATCCAACGAATCTCACCCGATTATTCCTTAATTGGCCTTGTAAACACATGTACAGCTTTGTGTTTTCTTGCACCCTTCTTTTTCTTGTTTAGTTCGATACCTCTTAGTTCATAAACAACTGTATTACTTGACCATTTCTTTTCCTTGGAGTTGCATCATACGTAATAAGAAATTTCCGATCAAAGCTTCATCGAACAGTCTAAGGAAAGTTTTCCAATCTCGTAAATATAAAATACATTGTCAGAATCACCAAAGACAATTTGAGATAACTTTGATGAAGCATTTATATGTGTTAAGTTCATATAATATTCCTTCATTTGTTAATGGATACAGATAAGAAGGCGGAATCACAGAGGTCCTAAACAATCTATGATTTTATTTAATTACTTGGATATTGTTATGCAGTTATACTTAATTCGAACACATGAATTGACAATTAAATTCCATCTGAATTAAAAACTTGTGCTTAACTACACATAAGAAAAGAAAACGTCAAGTCATGTATAATGAAGACGGCCAATGAGGTTTATTGCCAGAAATTGACAATTAGAGGAGACAAACAGCCGCTACCAGGTTGGCCCCAACTTCCTCCCTACCTAATTTAAGCCACCTCTCACCATATGAAACCCAACCTCTCACTAGCTATTCCCCCATTCACGTGCCCAGTTTCTGCGTGCGTGGAGGTAAGACTTTTCTTCTTCTTCTTCTTTGTTTTTTAATCCTTCTGGTTTTCACTAATATTCTGCTTTGGACTGTCGTACGTTACAAAGTCTACATCTCCCAAATTCACCCTACTAATTTATAACCTTAATTAACCCAAAGTGTTCTACCTTGTAATACAAACATATACTTGGGGTCCACGGATTATGGTTTACCATACGATCCGTATATTCTGTTTTTATTTTTTTTATCAATTAAAATAATGCTAATTTTCCGTAGACACTAAGTCCATGGCCACCTATTAAAAATGATCGTATATACATCTACAGCCTCCTTAGGCAAGTATATAAAGAGGGTGTACCACCCCAAACATTCATAGATATATACATCTAAAGCTCAAAGTCATAAACTCAATTGCCTCAAGATCACACAGCTTCTCTTTTCTCGCTTACAGGGAAGAAGAATGGTAATGCTTTCTCCGACTCCAGGCAGAAATAGGAAAACAATGGCAGTAGGGATCCCTACTGTTGATCTGTCTCAGGATAGGTCAGTTGTAATTGAGTTGATCATTAAAGCATGCCAAGAGTACGGCTTTTTCAAGGTCATAAATCATGGGATTGATAAGGAGATCGTAGCGAGGTTGGAGGATGAAGCCGTTGATTTTTTCTCCAAACCAGCCTCAGAGAAACAACGCGCTGGACCTGCAAATCCTTTTGGTTATGGCTGCAAAAACATTGGACGAAATGGCGACACTGGCGAGCTTGAATATCTTCTCATTGAGGCCAACCCTCTGTACATTTCAAAGAGATCGGAAACAATCTCCAACGACCCTGTAGAATTCAGGTACCTATTTCCAGTAATTTGTCTTGTGTTTTCATCTCTAAGGCAGAGTTATATTATTTAACCATGCAAAATCCCACTTTTCCCATTAGTTTAGGCTTTATATTCACAGAAGGCAAAGAGTAGTGATGACAAAAACAATGAGATTACAGCAGAAAATGGCATTAGTTGTTGTTTCATCAAAGTCATGCAGGTTGGCCTGGTTTATGCTGGAGAGTTGATTCATTTTCAGCTTTCTTCCTTATTATTATTCCTTGATTTAGTAACGGTAGTTTTTATTCATTAAGAAAGTTTTGAGTTATGGAACTAGGGCCGGTGGATAAGCGAGATTGATTATATCAAATGGTGGAACATATTTTAGTGTAAAAGGCTTGGTATCCTAGAAAATGACATCTTCCCTTTATGAAAAAGAAAGGGTTGAATCACATATAGTATACAAGTTATAATTATTGATTGATTTTGTTTTAGGCAATATAATATGTTCAAATGGTTTACCTCATCATATGTAATCAATTTGGTTCGATTATTTTAATCCCACGAACTCTGCAACATGATATAGAATTCTGCCCACCAAAATAGAACCGAATGGACCCTTGAAGTCGACCATTCTTTTGCATATCCTTCATGAGATAGTTAGTTCTATCATCTCCTTTTTCTTAATCTCAGTTAGCTCTCTTTCATTCAATAGATATATCCTTTTCGGTTGTTGTGAGAGGCAGCTTTCGATGGAAGTTGAATCTGAGTGTAATTAGGACTTAGAGCTGTCAAAACTCAAAACTACACGTGCAACACTAACATATATACGTACAGGTTAACAACGATATTTTCTCCTAAGATGTCTGGTTTCGACCTAGCTTTGCTTTTAGGTACCGTCAACAACTTTGTCCAAACAAGGACATGTTTGTTTTATCAGATGGGCCCTACAGCGCCCTACTTTAGGAAACAATCTTAGGAAATAGGTTTGTAGAGTCAACATTAATTTACTAATGTTGTTCTTTTTTCTGTTAGAAGTTTACCATGTTAAAAATGACCTACTATTGAAATAATACAGTCTTTACCTAAGTCTGATATACATATGTTATGTATGCCCATTTTCGTATTGTGTACATACCGTAGTATTTTCTTAGTAACAAGCTTCTTTAACAGAGAATAATCCATCCATAATTCAGTCTTGCGATTATAAGCCAATGGTGCAACATATTTCTTTTCCTTATTGTGCTCCCGAAGTAACAGGGCTTCACAAATCTTGCAGTTGTGCAGCGAATGATTACGTGCAGTCAGTTAAAGAATTGACATGTGAAATTCTTGATCTAATGGCTGAGGGCTTGTGGGTCCTAGACAAGCACGTGTTGAGCAGGCTAATCAGGGACGTCCAGAGCGATTCACTTATCAGGATTAATCACTATCCCGCAGTCAATGAGGTCAAGGAGTGGGACCCGTCGCCCAAAACGATTGGATTTGGGGAGCATTCCGACCCGCAAATGTTGACCATCCTCCGATCAAACGACGTCGCAGGACTCCAAATCCAGTTGCAAGATGGTTTCTGGGTCCCAGTCCCTCCCGACCCCGCTGGATTTTACGTGATTGTTGGGGACGCCTTGCAGGTAGTAATAACAAGGAAAAAGATGATTATTACTAACATTTCTTTGACCCAAGTTCTAACACCAATATTAAATTGTTCAGGTTCTAACAAATGGGAGGTTTGTGAGCGTGAGACACAGGGCATTGGCCAACTCAGACAAGACAAGGATGTCAATGATGTTCTTTGGAGCACCAACGCTTAACACGTGGATCTCTCCTCTCCCTGAAGTAGTCTCGCCAAACAATCCAAGTCTATACAAGCCCTTTACTTGGAGTGAGTTCAAGAAAGCAGCATACTCTCTTAGGTTGGGAGATACTCGTCTTGACCTCTTCAAGACTCCTACCACTGCTTGATCACCAATTAGAATAATATAAGAAAGCTTAGATCGCCATTCAACACATTCTTCTTTTTCTTTTAGATCAACGAAGATTAAAAAAGAAAAGGCTTTATAACTGTATATACGCTGCTGCACCGCTGATCAGGGTTATCACAAATATCTCTCCTTCTGTTGGGAAATTTTCCTGATTTTTCGTATCTTTTTCTTTTAAGTTTTTGGCTTCAGGCCCTCGAGTAGTGCTTACTTTGGTACTGAATATATACGTGTGTGTGTCCAAGGTATTGGATAGTCCCATGTCAGCCTCATTGTGTAGGCCTCTCTGTGAAGTTATATGTCCGTAGTATTTATAATCTGTATAGCTTTAACAGTAGATTTTGCTGTACCTAGTTTGGAAAGGAAAAGGAATTGCCCTCTCACATCATTAAAGTGAAGTGCACGCGTCAGTGCCTTGTTGTTTCAATTACGTTGTGATTAATTTTTAATTCCCATCATGTTCTGTTCTTAAGACCAAAGTGCACTAGTAAAACTAATCATGATAGTAAAACAGAGCTACAGAAGATTAAGGGAAAAGAAAAGGCTTAAGATTGACTTTCGGACCATGTTTATAGAGGTGGAACGTTGCAATCCGTCATACTAATTATTAATTTTGATTAGGCTACGGAACAACTTCAAAGTTAGACTCATGAACAAACTCAGCTTGACCAGATCTAGGAAAGCCTGGCACTGAATTGTACTAGTTGATTCAGGAATATGAACTGTTAGAGCAGTTGCCAGCTTTGATTTCTTACCAGACAGAAGCTGAAAATAGCCAAATACTCACAGCTGCCAACCCTGTTCTTGTGTTTGTACTTACAGCTCCAAATCCTATTCATGTGTTTATCTCATCGTCAAATTACAATCACAACAGCAGTTACAGATATCACCCAATCGTGGGGTCAAAAGTTTAGTTCTGTTACGTATTGCATGCTTGAAACTAGTGATAATATACAGTGACCAAAAGCACCAGCTACATATGAATACAGGCCATAGCACAGAGCATTTCTGGTGAGCTGACATGTTAATGTAAAGTCAGTGTTGCTTTTAAGATGTGGCAGGCCGCAATTCATTTGGTTTAGTTAGGTGCATGTGAGAAAGTTACATGACACCAAAGTCTCAGTTAGTACATTCATTTTTTAAGTGGTTTGGGGTCATAATCAGATGTCCGATTGCCTTCCAAATCTTTCTGTCAATTCGATGCCGACACTCCAGCATTCTTACGATGCACGTGCATGGCTGTAGCCAGCTAGCTAGCTATAGGCCATTACACACATTTTGTAGTTCCTGTGTTACACCAACTTGCCTGTACAGTTTCCAAATATGCACTTGTGAAGGTGGTTGATGAGTTCTACTAATAGGAAGGATTATGATATGCCAATCCTCAAACCCACCAACCATGACTAAGAAAGAGTTCAAGGCAGTTAGATCAAACAGACAGTGAGTTCAAGGCAGTTAGATCAAACAGACAGTTCCTTACGAGTTTGCCTTTATGTATAGGCTTAGGTAAGACAAAGATAAATAACATAAGACTAGCTTTTACAAGCTACTTTAGATTACAATAATTTCTCTTGCGAGTTACCTAAATTGTATTGTTTGGTGAAACCCCATTGGAACGATAACTACTTGATGCCCAAATTAGGATTGCTTAGATGGGGGATTTCCGCTTTTTATGGTAACCTACGAAGGTCCAAGTGATAAGATAATAGCTTACTTGCTACAGTTTGCAGATTTTACCTTGTTCGTTGTCATGAATGATCATTTGGCTGACGAATGAATATTAGAGACAACTCGTAGTGGGTAGATTTTTTTTAGTTCAGGGTCAAATTAAATGATGAACCCTCCTTAAAAGGGTCCCAAAAAGTTGACTGGATTATCTCAGATGTTGATTTTAAAACCACATAGAGTTTGCTTGTGTCAAACAAGTAAATGAGTTGATGCTACATGTATGACTCTGGGCCCTCTTGAATTGGAAGTTGCCCAACGCCCATTGACAAACAAGTGTTAAGAAAGATTTTAAATGAAGAAAGCATGAAACGGATGGAGAAACTTGTTGGTTTGAAAGCAAAGATCAAAACAGAAATCAGAAAACTTAAAGTTAAAAGACAAAGATAGTTTAAGACTGAATTGCTAAGTCTTATAGATGCAATGAATCAAACACTTAACGTGCCTTTATACAGGCCTTACAAACTAACAGACTTGACACAAAGAAAGGAAAATTTTCTGCCACTAATCTACGTACAGCAACCAAAAAAGAACAGAGAAAATCAAGGAACCAAAAAGTCAGGAACAAAAACATCGTTCAACAATCTCAGTTAAAAAAATAATTTTATTGCTGCCAATTAATTTTGAATCATTCTTCAATACTCCCCTTTAATTCAAAGTTGCAAACAACAAGTTGAAGCTTGTCTTGAGGAAGGGACTTTGTTAGAATATCTGCAACTTGTTCATTTGTACTTCAATACTCTAAAGTGACTAAGTTGTATGTGTTGGTTTTTGACAGCCGAATGATTAACAACGAAAATAAAGAAGCTAAAAAGAAAACAAGCTTTTATGTTTTCTGAAAAAAAAACCAGACATTTATTCACTGCACTGTATAGTTTATATAGAACTGAAAAGATAAGAATTAAATAATTTGCTGATATTCAATTACATCTTAACTAACTATTTTAAACAAGGAATAAAACACTAAAGATTTGGTCCATTGACCAACTATTCTGCAGCAATTATCTAAGGTACGTTTCCAACACTCCTCCTTGCCTTAGTAATTGCAAAGCTTTAATGTCAAAATAATTCATCCTCTTGATGTTGCTCAGTTGTTACTTTTGCCTCTTCATTTCATGACTTGCAAATCTTCTTTATATGTCTAATTTGTCCACATTTTCTGTATTTGCTATAAGACCTCCACCAATATTTTCTTTGTGGGTGATTTGATTTTTTACAATGTGGGTATGGTAGATATGAATCATCATTATTTCCATTGTTGTTATTGCCAATCTTGTTGAAACTCTTATTTTTGTCTCCTCCTTAATTTTTTTCTTTTGCTAGCAGAGCATCTTCAATGGTTCCTTCTTTTCTCATCCTCCTCCTTTGTTTTTGTGCCTGTAGTGCATTTACTAATTCTACCACAGACATGCTTGATAGATCCTTAGCTTCTTCCAAATTTTATATTCATATTTTTCAGGTAAGGTTACAAGAACTTTTTTCACTATTCGTTCCTCAGAAAAATCTTTACCTAATAACCTTACCTTGTTTACTATACCAAGCAACTTGTTGGAGTATTCTTTAATGGTTTCTAACTCTTTCATCTTCAGTATTTCAAATTCTCTGATCAAGTTGAGCACTTGCATGC
>JAOTAX010156768.1:0-14685 GCA_025629825.1 Erythroxylum guanchezii
TCATATAACACTTTACATTCTTAAATTTTCTTTTTCTTTGCACATGAATAATTTACCCCAAATTCCTCATTTTATGAAAATTTATACTTCAAAATTTTAAGAAAAGTTCAGGGTCCAACAAGGAGTGCCTGCACTTGGTGGGAAACTAGCAGTCAAATCGTTAAAACCAGACTCCGACGGGGTACCTAGCTGCACTTATTGCCATAAACCTTATCACACAAGGGAAAACTGTTATCAATTAATCAGTTATCCCTCTACGTGGAAGTGTGTTGCACAAAGAAAGAGTGGCAAAAATCATGGCACAGATCGCCACGAACATTAACAAGTTCAGAAGCCAGCGTCAGCAGCTTTCAACGCCATGCATAATACTGATACAAATGTGTTACAAACAATAATATAGGCACAACTGCCTGCACTTACAGTGACGCATCAATAGCAAATTTTGGCTACTCTTAATCCTCAGCAACACTTGGGTAATTCTTCCACATTCGGTAATGCTCATTTGATCCAAAACTCTTCAAGTATGCATAATGGTTCTTGGATATTGGCTAGTGGCGCTACCGATCATATCACTTGTAATCTAAAATCATTAAAAGATGTTATATATGATCCACTAATGCCACCTGTTCAAATACCAAATAGGGAATTGGTGAAAGTAGAAGCTCTTGGGAAAGTTGAGTTGAGCAAATGTCTGGTTTTGGAACAAGTTCTTGGAATTTCAAAATTCTGTTTCAATTTGCTTTCTATTAGTCAGTTAACTAAAGACTTGAATTGTCTCTCAATATTTTGGTCCGATTTATGCATCATAAAGGACTTACCCTCAAAGAAGCTGATTGGAGTGGGTAGAGTGTGTGATGGACTTTATCATCTGGAGCCAATGAGTGAGAGGGTTGCACTGGCAGTGATTGCTCAAACTAAAGATCCTAGCTTGTGGTATAGAAGGTTGGGACATCTTCCAGTAGCTTGTTTTTCATTTGTTCCGAATTTATCTTGTAGTAATAGGCATGATTTTTTTTGATAATTATTGTCAAGCAAGACAGACTCGGTTACCATTTTCTGTTAGCAATAATAAAACTTCTCATTCTTTTGAGTTGATCCACTGTGACATTTAGGGCAGATATAATACTCCGTCACTTTCTAGATCCTATTATTTTCTCACCATTATTGACGATTATAATCGAACAAATTGGGTCTACTTGATGAAGTATAAATTTGAAACGAAGGAATACCTATTACATTTCCTCCATTGGGTTCAAACACAATTTAATTCGTAAGTTGTAGTGATAAGATCAGATAATGGCATAGAGTTTAAAGATGGTGAATTGCTACAGTATTATAGTGATCATGAGATTGAGCAACAAATGAGTTGCGTTTACACTCCTTAACAAAATGGAGTTATGGAATGCAAACATCGTCACCTATTGGAGGTTGCTAGAGCATTGAAATTTTAGGCTAGTCTTCTAATAAAATTTTGGGAGGAATGTGTGTTGACAGCTGCTTACTTAATTAATTGTATGCCATTGTCAGTGCTTGGTGATAAAACTCCTTTTGAAGTTTTACTTGGAAAGGTGCCGCAATATGATCATTTTCGAGTGTTTGGATGCTTGTGTTATGGCTTGGATACGGACAAATCAAGGGATAAATTTGATCCTCAATCTAGCAAAGACAATTTTCTAGGCTATCCACATGGTCAGAAGGGCTACAAAGTGTTCAATATTGGCATTAAGTCTCTTTATGTTACTCGTTATGTGGTGTTTTGTGAAACCTCATTTCTATATGCTTCACCTTCATCGGAGTCAGTTTCCTTGCCATTGAATGATGTATTTGTTGACTTGGATTAGGCAGATGCATTGCCGTCTATAGTACAATTGTTTCACCCACTGCTTCTTATTCTCCAGTACATGCTCCCCCATCAGTTGTACCTACTTCGGATGTTCCAGATAATGTTTCATCTTCCTTCACAACTTCATTTACCACAGTGCCTACGGATGCAACTATAGTTCCACTTGGCGATAGGCGTAGTTCTCGTCTCTGTCAACTTCCTCGCAAACTCAGTGATTGTTCTTTTACTCTGCCACCCTCTCTCTCTACTCCAGCTTCGGAATCACACTCACCCACCCCTTCAGCCAACTCGCTGGTATATCCTCTCTCTCAATCTCTCTCACATTCACATACTTCATCTGCTCATAATATTTTCTTAGCGGCCATCACGACTCAGGATGAACCTAGTTCTTTCTCTCAAGCAATGAAGTACGCTCATTGGAGACGAGCCATGCAAAATGAGATTGAGGCATTGGAAGCCAATCACACATGGTCTTTGCAGCCATTGCCACCTAACAAGCATGCCATTGATTCTAAATGGATGTATAAGGTGAAATATAATCCTAATGGCAGTGTGGAGAGTTATAAGGCACACTTGGTTGCCAAAGGTTACACACAAGTTGTTGGTGTTGATTTCCATGAAACATTTGATCCTGTGGCCAAATTAGTTACTGTTCACTGCCTTTTGGCCATCGCTTCTATTCGGCATTGGGAAATTCATCAGCTGGATGTGAATAATGCCTTTCTTCATGGCAACCTGGAGGAAGAAGTCTACATGAAAATTCCTCCAGGATTTGCACGTCAGGGGGAGACACGAGTTTGCAGGCTTCAAAAGTCTTTATATGGGTTACATCAGGCTTCTAGAAACTGGTACAACAAATTCACTAATGCTTTGCTTCATATTGGTTACATCCAGTCTCTTGCTGACTATTCTCTTTTTACTTTCACTTGTGGAGACTCCTGTATTGTTGTGCTAATAAATGTTGATGATGTAATTGTCACTGATAATGATGCCTCCCGTATCTCTTACCTCAAGAAGTATTTGGATGACCAATTTTGCATCAAAGATCTTGGAAAACTTAAATACTTATTAGGGATTGAAGTAGCTCGTTCTTCTACTAGCATTGTTCTTAATCAGCGCAAATACATTCTTGATCTTTTAACTGAAGCTGGTTTATTAGGCAGCAAATCGTCTCCTTTTCTCATGGAGTTGAATCACAAGTTGTCCATTAATGAAGGTACTCCTTGTTCTAATCCATCACAACATCATCGGTTAGTTGGTCGTCTTCTTTACTTGATGATTACTTGTCCTGACATTTGCTATGCCATTTATCTTTTGAGTCAGTTTATGCATCAACCTCGTCAGTCGCATTTGGATGCTGAACATAGAGTACTTCGGTATCTAAAGGGCTCCCCAGGTCAAGGTTTGTTGTTTCCCTCGTTTGGTACATTGTCTCTCTGGGCTTATTGTGACATTGATTGGGCTGGTTGCTCAACTACTCATCGTTCCACAACTGCTTACATAGTGTTTCTTAGTTCTTCTCCCGTCTCCTGGCGTGCCAAGAAAAAGTTCGTCGTGTCCGGATCATCTGCTGAAGCTGAATACCATTCCATGGCTACTACCACCAGTGAAATCATTTGGCTCATATGTCTTATGTAAGATCTTTAGGTTTCTTGTCCTCTTTTGGCTTCTCTATATTGTGATAATCAGGCTGCCTTGCACATTGCCTCTAATCCTGTTTTTTACGAGCGTACTAAACATATTGCGATTGACTGCCATTTCATTCGTCAACATATTCAATCTCATCATGTTCTTTCTTGTTCCATCTCCTCCCGTTTTCAACTTGCTGACATTTTTACCAAGGTTCTTGGTCGTAATCATTTTCTTAAGTTGCTTTCCAAGTTGGGCATTTATGACTTGCATGCTCCAACTTGAGGGGGAGTATTGGCAATATTGGCAGCGACGCAGCGACATTGTCAGACATTATTTTCATTAATTATTTAGTTTCCTTACTAGTGTATATTACTTATGTGATTGTAGGCCATTAGTTAGTTTCCATACATATCTCATTAGGGCTACAGTTACATGTATATAAGGAACATTACAAGTAAATAAAATACAATAGAGTTTTTGCCTCCTTTTCTTTTCTGCACTTCCACCTTGATCTTGGAATTGTGCTTATTACATGGAGGACTAGGTTGGCTTGTTCATTAAAGTAAGAATTTGAGTTAAACAAGTAAGTGGAATTCTAAACTTGATGACATGTGGTAATACAAATTCTATGACATTTGAATTAGGATAGAATATGCGTTGTGTTTATGATAAAATGAGTTCTGGAAAATGATGTTTGTAAGATAGATTCTGTTTTGGTTTTTGAAGCATGTAAGACAATGGTTTGTGAGCTACCAAATGAATGATTTTGAATTGGAATTGGATGTGCATTTGATAAGGAATTGGAGCATAATTAAGGTATAAATGAGGTGTAATTAATAGACTATGATGAAGGTGTATTAAATTGAGTATGAAGGTGTTAAAATCTGGAAACAAATTGAAGGCAATTGGATAGTGAACCTTCGGTTCACTCATCCCATGATCGTGGGAGCTACATTAGCTCCTTCCCACAAAGGTTCACTAATCCCATGATCGTGGGAGCTATATTAGCTCCTTCCCATAGTCGAGGGAACTGCTTTGAAATGAGAAAAGTTTAGTTTTGTGCAATTATTGAACGAAATAACGTTAAGACACTTTACAATGGTATATTTGAACTTGATTAAGGTTTGAAATGAACCTAGTTTGACGTTGAATTAATTGGTTAAAGGTTGAATAAGTTTTAGAATGTTAATTGAGGTGATAACTTAAAGAATGGAAAGTTTGATATCAATGTATCCAATTTTAGAATATTTGAATTGTTCAAGGGATGAAGGTGTTCTTATAAACACAAATGTGATCCAAAGGATTTAAATCATGTGAATTAGTTATGAATGTTGAGAATTGGAAATTTATGTGAACATATATAATGTGTAATTACTTAATGCTATTATTGATGCATTGTTACAAATGCTTAAATTCATAAGACATATTAAGTTGTTCGGGTGTGAAAGAGTGTATTCAATTTGAGCATAAAGAAATCAATTCCTACATTATGGATTATTTCTCTTACATGTGATATGTGTTACTTTAAACCTGCAAAGTCCTAGTTGTGGGTAAATAGGTATGCCTAGAAGGGTCTGAAACTTCTTCTATACTTAGACACTACGGTGTCTTTTATTTTTAGAGACTACAGTGTCTTCTGTTTTAGAGACTCAAGTCTCTTCTATTTCTGTGGATACTAATCATAGGTATCTTCTATTCTGTTCCCGTTAGCCACTTCTGTAAAAAAAAGGATTAGCAGGCAATTCTGTATGTGTTTTGATATTAGTTCTGCTCTGAAACAATCATGTCTTGTTCTGATACTTTTATATTATGTTCTGATGTAAGTATATTCTTTTCTGATGCAATTATGTTCTATTATGATGCAATTAATAGTTTGATTACTCTCTAAAATGAATAATTAAAGATTGCTTGTGATAAGCCATGATTCATTTGCTTATAAATGCTAAACAATTGTTAAAAGCAGTTGTCATCTTGTATCATGTTTAGTTATTCCCCACTAAGCTATATACTTAGCACAGTGGTTTTTCCTCCGTGTAGGTCTCGATATAAAGAATTAAGGCTGGGACAACCGCTGTGGCCAAAAAAGGATGTGTTATGTTTTAGAAGATGTTATGTTTAAGTTTTGAGTTGTATTTAAAATTGTGAGGCATATTTGTATTTTGTGTAAATGGTTTGTAATAACTATAATTCAAGATGAAATTGAATTTAAGGCATGTATTTGATAAATACAATGTGTAAATTATGTTATGTTTATAACTCAACATTCAAATGAAATGTGAAGTATATTGCCTTATTTTTAGGATTTGCTGGAATATCTTGGTATATTTTAAGCTTGTTTTGTGTGGCATCCGTATATCCTCTTAGGAGGTATTAGGGTGTTACATAATTGATGTTTTTGAATCTTCTAAAGAACAAAAGGACGAAGAATAGATGAAAACAAACATCGAGTTTGAAGAAGCTATGAAAGTCCCTATTTTGTTGACAGTTCACTCAAAAAAAGGACATTATTGAGCTTAATTAGTTTTCATAATTTTATTAATATTGTCCTTCTGATCATTTTGCAATTTATAGCTTACCTACAAGTTACAAAACTGATGTTGAATGCAAAGGGTGGAAGCAAGCTGCTTATAATTAATCCCGGCAAAGTTTCCAATGATAGAAAAGCATCGAGCTACCAACATTAAAAGAAGCGCTACATGGGAGGCAACCCATGAATTGTTAATTCCATGTTATTTCCTTTGATTTTTAGATAGTTTGAATTATATAGTTAGGTTGTTTCGTTTCCAAATAAAAATGAGAAGGCATAGGACTTCGACATGAATTAGATGATTGAGAAAGCAACAAAAGAGAGATGAAAGAGCTATCAAGAGTTAATAAGTGATCTTAGGAAAGTGTAAAAGGACAAAAGAAGGAAAAAAAAATCAGAAATTGGTGGAACAATCGTGGACTGCGGCGGGGTAAAACTAGACATGCCAATTTCAGTTTATTTTTTTTTACAATTTTACCCTTCATTCACCTATATAGTCATTTCTTACTTCACTTTTTCACTCACTTTCATTTTAACTTTATCTCTCTAAGTTTAGATACTCCAAACACTCTCACTTATCTTTAACCAAATTTCAAACTTCCAGTCTCCTCCAACTTCTACCTATTTGCAAGCCAGTATGTCACATATTAAGTAGTTAGCAAAGCGCAATCAATCATCGGGACAAAACTAAGTCTCAGGATGAGGGCGAAGGAACAGGGCGGTGGACTTCAAAGCACCCTTCCTAATTTATACAAAGGAGGAAGGTATTCGTTTCCAATCCCTTAATGCTAAACAAATTGTAGTCCTGAAATATTTTGATTTTGATACACTTGATAGGCTAGAATTGCGAGATAGGGTAGAGAACCTAGTAGAAAGAATTCAACGGGCGAAGTTCATACACTTCCAATATCCTATCTACCAGGAGCTCACTCTAAAATTCTTCACTTCCTTTTATTACAACCCTAGTAACCCTAAAGAAATATGGTTTAAGTTATGGGGACGAAATTATGAGTTGAACATCGAAATCATGTGCGATATTTGTGGGTTCCCCGAGTCTTCCATTATCGATTAGCACGAAGATTTTCATGTTTCTCGCTATTGAAATGAGCTCACTGGGTTAGAGCAATTCGACGCTAAAAATGCCTACAACAATATCATAAGAACCTATGAGCATTGTTATTGTACAAATTCATATGCCAAATGGTTTTTGATAAATCAAAAACCAATAAGTGCTCAACAAAGGAGCTTTTTCTGTTATAGTGCATGGATCACAGCATCCCAGTGTGCACCTCCACACATATGCTGAATGTTATTGTTGCAAATCTACATAAGAGGAGCAACAATTTGGGTATGGGTTACTTGGTTTCCATCATTTTTGAGCATTATGGTGTGGATTGTAGTGGTTTAACTGTCTACCTTCCAGATTTTCTAAATCACCATCATCTATGGCATGCTGAAATCCTTAAGTCCCATAACATAGAGCTTTGGGATATCAGCCAAAAGACTCATGTGAAAAATCAGGGATAGTTAGGTGAGTGCGAGTATAACGCCACCTCAGTAGGCAGAAGAGGACTCAACAAGGGAGGAGTCCAAAGAGGAAGAAGATATCAATGAACTGAGCTGGAAGAAAGTGCTCGATACAATCTCCGTGAACACCAAGGTAATCACAAATACCAGAGAACTCTAGAAGAATGAAAGAGATGGCCCAATCACAAAGACGTCAGAGTCGGGATAGACGTCGTATTCATCGTTACTTCGAGGCTCAAGGTGTCCAAATGCTACCTTCGACACCATCCCCGCCTCCATCACCATGAGACTTTGTTTCTAACCCTTTTCTTTTTAAATTTAGTCCTTATTTTATTTTTATTTTTACTTTAATTTATGTTTCTTCTTGCCATGCTTGTTTGTTTGCCTCCTTCTCATATTGAGGACAATGTGTTGTTCAAGTGTGGGGAGGGTTAAATATTGTGCTTTAAATGTGGATTTTGCATATTTTATGATAGTTTGTTAGGTTGCATTTTGTGAATTGTGTGAATGTGTCAATGCCTAAATGGATTGAAATTGATTTAATTTTGAACATAGTCTATTAGGTTGTGAAGAGTCATTAGCTCACAAAATTAGTGAATTGGGTTCTTTCGCTAAATATGTAAGTTAATTAGGATTTAGTGTGAGTTTGTCACCCTCTAAATTGTCACATTCATTCATAATTTTTGATCTTTCGACTAAAATAGCTTTGCTAGTATTTTTTTTTATGAAAACAAGTAGCTAAAGCAACAAGGCAAAAAAATGTTGGTTAATTTTAAATAAATAACTATTCCGCTGGCCTTTGGGTTATAAATAGAGCTAATACCTAGTTAAGAACGTGATGTAGCTGAGTAACCAGATTGACATGCATCGTAAATGTGTGCCTCCGATAAAAAAAGCTATAATAAAGTTGTAGCTTAATAAAAACATAACTTAGTTGAGTAACCAGATCGACATTCATCACCAGTATTTGCCTCCGAGTAAAAGACTAGGTCTATATCTACAAAATATTAAAAAATTATTTTTTAATAAAACCTACCGAACAAGTAAATATCTTAACTTTTTATGAAAACGTACTTAGGAGTAATTACAGAGTTTGAAAGACCAAAAAATTATTAATGTGTGTGTACAATTGAAAAGGGTGAGTAACTTGACATTTGGGTTTTGATTAATATGTATGTTTAGTCCAGAGCCCCTAGATGCAGATTTTTCATGTTAATGATTTGAAATAACTTGAATAATTGTGTTTAAAGTTAAATTTATTTCATGAAGTTGAAGCCATTGTCTCATTATTACATTGTGTGCTTTGTGATTTTGTGTGTTTGTTGTTTTGTTTGCTTAAGAACAAGCAAAGTTTTAAGTGTAGGGATGTTGAAAAGTGTAAATTGCATTATGTTTTAAGGCTTAGTTTAATATTATTTAATTGTTAATTAAATCGTTTAGTATGTGTTTAGGTTAGAATTGTGATAGTTTGTTAATTTTTTGCGTTTAAGTGTTTTTATGGGTTAGTATAAGTCTTTAAGCTTAAATATTATGTTTCTAAGGTACCTTGATTTGTTTGTTAGTGTTTTAGGGTCAACATCGAAGAATGAAGAAATTTCGAAGACATTCGGGCCAAAACAACGACCCATGATCGTGGCACAATAGTCCACAATTATAACAGAAGCATCAGAGTTAGCCCCGATTGTGACAGAAGCCCAAGACATTGCCCATAATTATGACCTGCATGCCACGATCATGGCAGATGGCTCAGATTTGGTGTTATGACCTGGTAGACATTGGGCACGTGACAACCGCAACATACCCGGGCTAAGGACACTCACGGTATCCTTAACCCGACTATGTAAGTCTAACTAAATATCTCTCCTTTTTTTTGAAAAATTTGGACAGCATAATGACTGTATTTTAAAAATCCCAAAACTCAATCAAACACTTGCAAACAATTTTAAACGCACTCTTATATTCACATTAAAATTCTACCACAACTTGTGGACTTTTAAGTCCACTTAAAAGCAATCTCAACAACAGTAACTAAAGTTTATACATAAGGTCTTTTACAAACTACAAGACAGTTAAAAGTTAATTTATAAAATCATAAAGCATATCAATATAACCAATCTAATAAAAACACTTCATGAGCCACTATACAACAAAAGTACAAAATAAAGACTACCTACATGCGGTAATACCCCAAAAATGTCAAAAACAGCACGATCCATACAGAACTTCAATCTCACTAAATTAGCCTGCATGGTTAGAAAACGGAGGGGGGGTGAGTACATTATGTACTCAGCAAGCAAGAAAAACATATATAGCAAATAGAACTCGATACACACCAAGACGGTATAGAAAACCTATAAAGTGAACATACATCACATAGAAACACACAGGCCTAGCCTATGATTCAATGTATACTGGTTAGGAACCATATAGGCCTAGTCTATTAATCACTTATCCGATGAACATAGGTTCCAGTTCCAGTACACAAAAGTAGAAAAACATCATATGTATAAATTAAATCTCTTCAGAAAGCAAATCTCATAATAAGCCAAAACAATCATGTGTGTCACCACTAGTCGGCCAAACTAGTATGCACACCGATCGATTCTTGGCGTTGGCTCGACTTTCATCCGTGGTAAGTCCGGACTACAATCGATAAGAGCATCATGACCCTAGGTGATGACCTCGTCGGTGTCTAGACCTTAGGTATGGAATCACCCGCAAGTCCCGTAGAAAGGTATAGATAACCTATGAAGTGAATATATATCACATAGAAACACATAAGCCTAGCCTATGATTCAACGTATGCTGGCTAGGAACCATATAGTCCTAGCCTATTAATCACTCATCCGGTGAATATAGGTTTTAGTTCCAGTACACAAAAGTAAAAAAACATCACATGTATAACTTAAATCTCTTCAGAAAACAAATCTCAGAATAAGCCAAAACAATCATGTGTGTCACTACTAGTCGGCCAAACTAGTGTACACACCCACCGATTCCTAGTTTTGGCTCGACTTTCATCCGTGGTGAGTCTGGATTATAGTCGATAAGAATGTCATGACCTTAGGTGATGACCTCGTCAGTGTCCAGACCTTAGGTGTAGAATCACCTGTAAGTCCCGTAGAAATGTGTCAATACGGGGACTCGACTTTTACGTATCAGCATCAAGGGTGCAGGAGTCGCTTAATCTGATGTGCCCAGTACACAATTAGCCAATCGTTACCTCACCAATCACAGAAATCATATACAAATACTAAGTACAAAAATCAAGTAAGGCACTATGCCTTTATTTATCGGTCCAACCGATAAAATGAAACCTTGCCATGGCTTTAAGCCAAAGAGAACACATATATGTAGCATACATGACTCGATTATGCATATGTAAATTCCAAAACATTATTTCATACAATAAAATTCATCTTTTACACTCCAAGTGCAAAGGTGTTCAAAAACGTAGTTTCAGAAAATAAAACATTGTCCTTTTTACTTCAAGTGCAGGTTTGTTGAAAACAATATCATTTCTCAAAATACGTAATAAAAACATCAGTTGCACTCCAAGTACAAAAAGTTATTTAAAACAATGTCGTTTATTAAATACACAAGTATACTAGCATCCATTTAAGATTCAATTCTACTATGCATTACCTAGGTTCAAAATTTACATACAAATCATCATGCATGTCTTAGGATGTCCTAATCCCATTTAAGAGATATGGTTTCCCCAACTCACCTCAAAAAAAGGTGTACACTCCCTTGACTTCAACAAACCTCGGTACGAGCTCCTTAATTCATAGCTCCCGAGCCTTTATACATAAAAATAATATACAATGTATTTAGTACTCAAACATATATCTCATGTTTATACATCATCACATAAGTATATAAAATACAATATCACTAGCTTTAAGCTATAAGATTCAACCATTACTCATCAATTTGAGCAAAATTCAAGTTTACTCTAAGTAAACATGAAAGTCGCTTTCCAATGTATATCGTTACGAATCCTTAAATCCTAAGCCAAGTTCACTTAGACATTTTATCAAACACCTAATGTGCATAACTTTCAAGTCACATTTTCAAGACTTTATCATAGTAATTCATGCTCCTATCTTATTATATAACAAACACTTCCAAACAACAACACATTTCACCACTCCATTCAATCCAATTCCCTTCATTTAAGCCATATTCATCATAATTATGCAACTCATTACATTAATCCATTACTTCTCCCATCATTTCGACCAAGCCTCATCCAATATACATCTTCTTCATTTTTCATCATCAATTCACATTATACATGTACAATTAACACCATAGAATTCATTTCAATCATTAATTTCAAAAGTTATTCAAAAATTCACAAACTTTCACCAGAAAGAGGGAATTTTGGTTTTAACTTAAGGGGACTTTTCCATGACTCATTTCATTCATCTAAACCATGTTTCATGTATATTAAAGCATGGAGAACAATATATCTTAACACCAATCCAAAATCATAATGTAGAGAAAGATGAGACAGAACTTACGTAAACCTTCCTTTGGTGATATCTTAAAACCCTTTGAGAATTTCTCAAATCGAATGGTAGATTTGAGTTCCTTGATCCCAAATTAGCTTAGAACACCTTGATTTGGGTTGGAGAATTAAAAAAAAGGGTATGATTTAGTGATAGCCAAAAATGGTTCTTCTCCTCCTCTCTTCTCCTCTCTTCTCCTTTCTTTTAATTAAAACAAAATGTTTCAAGTCTTAAATAATGGGATGCAGGTCCATACATGAAGAAGCGTCTAGAATATTGGCTCTTCTTTGACCAAAATATGATGAAATTCTCTTTTTGCCCTTAGGTTATATACAATTACCATTTTACCCTCCAAACTTTTCCTAAATTTGCAATTAAGCCCAAAATTTGGGAATCTCCAAAACTTTTACTTTTATTTTGGTCCCTGAACTTTTGAAAATAATAATGAAGCCTCTTAACTTTATAAAATGACATATTGATCCTCCAAGAATTGAAAAATTACATTTAAGTCCTTTGATTTTTATCAACTGGCAAAGAAGCCCTTATGTATATCAATTTTTCCAATTAAGCTTTCTAAGTGTCTAATAAGTCTATAAATCATGTCTAATCACCTATAAGGCATTAGAACACATTTAACTTAACCACCATGGTCATATCCATCCAATGGACTCAGTTTTACACACTCAGAAGCTTATATGTTGGAAATCTCCAAGATTTCGCATACCAACGAACTTTAAGTTCATGTAAGGGCATATAACATTATAAATCACTGACATATATACCCAAAAGGATTTTAAATACATTTTTGAACTCATATACAACTATGTATATATCAATATGCAGTAGTATTTTCAAATACAAAACAGTGCAAAAGGGCTCAGAGAGTCCGACGTTACATGTGGCCCACGATCGTGGCCTGCATTGAGCAGACACACAGACACTCAAAAACGTCAAGTTTCGAGGGATTTTTTAGACTTTTCTGACCCTAGAAGAACCCTAGGGATGCTTAGAACACAAAGCATATTTAAAGAACAAGACAAAGAGGCATAGGAAAGCTTTTACATCAGTCACTTTTGAGAACCCTAGAGAGAATTCATTGAGAGATTAAAAAGAGAAGAAGGAAGAGAGAAATGGAGAAGAAGTTGAATTGACTACTTCTCGAATCATACGTTCAGATCGTATTTCCTGTTTGTTTTCAATTTTATTGTTATTTAGAATTAGGAATAATAGTTTGATGATAGGATTTTTGAATGTTGAGATGTTCTAAACTCACCTTTGGAGTTTTATCTTTGAATTAATGAAATCTGAATGTTTATGTGTTTATTGGATTTGTTGTTGTTTAATTCTGCAAGTGCATAATTCGATAATAAACTAAGAGGGTGAATCAAATGAAAAATAATTAAATTGGGCTAACAAGAGTTAAGTGATTTAATTAAACAAGAATTGAATCAAATCGGTAAATTGTGCGAAGGTAGATCTTGTATAAAGGTTTTGGATAGGTTGTGACTTGAGAGATTGCAACTTCCATAATTTGATTGGGGTTTATAATTTAGGGTTAATGGTTATAACTCAAGAGAGAGTAATCAACCCTAGGATCGTCTAGAACCAACAATACTGTAATTTATAATCAGATAGGTTAGCATTAAGGATAGGTAAAATTCCCTTTCTCTCAATTGGTAATTCCTTTAGGTTGATTCTTGGGTGTGTGTTGCAACTGCTGAATTATTAAATTGATTCTTAATTTGATTGATTGAATTGAATTCTCATTTTAGTTTCCTTATATTTTAAATTTTTGTGATTTGTTATGGCTTAGATTTTAGAATTAGATTACCCCTCCTTGTAGCATCGACACCTTAGGTATTACGCTAACGAATTGTTCGCTTGCGAATTATCGACAATATTTATTAAAACTTACACACATCAAACACCCAATCAGGTACCATCAGCTATAATGAATGCAAAACCAATGCTTCACAGTTCATATTCAAGCTCTCACACCATAACCCTCATGAAGCATACAGAATTAGAAGGAATCATTCATACAATTGATGACAAACAATACATTATAACTGTTGGACCCCGTTTTTGAAGTCCAACTATCTCTCTGATACTAAACAGTGTTGGGCTCGAGTCCCGTTCCCTATCCTGAGGCGACCACTCGGGATCGTTGAGTAAGGATCACGTGAACAAGAAGTCGGAAGCATTCAAATTCGAAGAATTGGCAGCATGGAAAGTGGCGGGTTCGCCGTGGCAACAAAATTCATCTCTTGGCTTCGTCGTCGCGAACTCTCAAGGTTCAATAAGAAATCCCTTCGGGAAAATTTCACCGCGGAGAAAGTCGGGCCTTGCCACGACGAAGTAACAAAATTCAACAGCAATATATTCTCCTACGATGAACCTTTGAACCTCGCCGTAGCGAAACCCTCGGACAAAACCCAGAACCCAACAATGCATCAACACAACTTTTCACATACAATTCCAACACTTCCAAGATTATTGCTAACAACAATTCACAATCTAAACAAGGAAATTAATAATGAGCATGCACAAAAGATCTTCATCAAAACCCCATTTCATTTCTTAATTCAAAAGAGTTGAACAGCTTTAGTTACATATCAAAAGCCATACTATTGACTTAA
>JAOTAX010156801.1:0-14683 GCA_025629825.1 Erythroxylum guanchezii
TTGATTCGTAATGTCTCTCAATTTTTCATGAAATTCTCCGATTGTCTCATGCTCTTCCATCTTCAATTCTTCGAACCACACAGCTAGCATTTGTAGTTTCGAAGATATCACAGACTTTGATCCTTCATGAATGGTTTGCAGAACATCCCACGCTTCTTTTGCTGTTTCACACGCCGAAATCATGGAGAAGCGCCCTTCATCAATGGCACTGAATATCGCGTGCATCGCTTGTGAATTCCCCGGTGCACTTTCTTCTTCCTGTCTGGTCCATTTAGATGGATCTTTTAGAATTGTCTCTCCTTTATCATCAACAATTATTGGATGAGTCCAACCATGTACTACCGAATTCCAGGCTCTTGTCCCCTGAGCTTGAATGAAGAATTTCATCCGGGATTTTCATGATGGATAATTAAATCCATCCAACAGTGGAGGTCTGGTAATCGATGCACCTTCTCTCGTAGCCATATCTGCGAATCTTAGATCTACACCAACTTGCTACCAAGTTCTGAATTGGTGGCCCGCTCTGATACCAAATGAAATAACTAAGTTATTAATAAATTCACAGACTATCCAAAATAAACTTTCTGCACGAGGAAATTAACAATTACAAAAGCAAAACACCAAAAAATAAAACACCAACGTTTGGTAACGCAATTCGGCAAACTTGCCTACGTCTGCGGGGCCCTCACCAAGATTAATTTCTTTCACTGTAGTTTACAAAAATTACAAAGATTGATCAACTCCGTACGACTCAATCTATGTAACTAACCCATAACCTAACTACCCGTGAAAGATTTTCACGCCCAATAACACGATCGACTCGTGTTAACCTCGTTAGAGGATTTTTCAAACTATTTCTACTTCAAAAACAAAGACAAATAAAATCAAGAATGCGACAATCCCAGTTCTGAAATTCGTCACCAAGAAGCCAAGTAGCAGCACCAACAGTATGTGTACTGATCTATGACAAATTCTTCTTTATGCTTCAAACATCAATCACCGTAAATCATCCAGCAACGACATCAGCTACATATCACCATTGGACTGCTTGCTGAAGATAAAACTGATGGTCTTATACTGCTGCACAAAAAACACCTCACAAAGGACAACTCAATCAAGAGATAAGAAAACGTCAACAACGCAGCAACAACCCAGCCATATGCCCATACGGTTTTTCACTCGACAACAAAACAAACAATACACAATTCAGAATAAGGATGCCCTACACCAATATGCCATGTCAGCCATAGAAGCAATATCCCAAATCCACATTATTCACGTAGCCTCTCTGCACTTGCCTTAGACGAATCCTTTTCAAAATAGGGATAATATCAAATAAACAATCAACATCCGAAAGATATGCTAATTAAGAATTTACTTCTAATTCTAATCCACTTTCCAATTTCAACAGAATGCCCAATTACCAATTTAGGCACATCAACAAAAGTTATTAGGAAAATTCCCATGTCCAAACAAAATGCCAAAAATAAAAATAGGATATATTAAAAATAAATCCTAACAAAAGGTTTTATGAAAATCAACATTGCCAACATGTTCAACCTTGCTGTTTGAACCATCTGGAAGGGTTACTGGTTTAAGGTGAGACACTTTGGTTTTGTTTGTGAAGAGTGTGAGATCATGACTCATATGCGTTGAGGCCCCTGAATCCACTATCCATGTACAATCATCACATTTGTTACTGCTAAAACCAAAAGAAACATAAGATGATAGCTACTTGATCCCTACTTGTAACAAACTCACTTTTGTTACAATCATTAGTTGATAGCTACAAAAGGATAAACATAAGATGAAGGGAAAGCCCCAATCTCCACTAAGCTTCAAAGAATGAGTTATGGAAGCATGGTGACTAAAGCTATAAGGGGAACTCCTTCGGATAACAGTCAAAGAGCCTCTAGCCCATAGATTGATGCTTGGAAATGATGGAAGTCCAGATTGGGTTTTCAATGGAAGATGGGTTAGAGTTGATCTATCTCACCTATCTCATCACTTCGAAATCCTACACTAAAAAGATCCCGCATTGCTCTGGAAAGATGAAGAATCGAATTATGATGTGTTGTTCTCAAGTTAGGGATTAGTAGGGAGGCTGGATTGGTTTATATGATAAATGAGTCTGTTGCATGAAAGTGTGTTACTGGCAAGATGGTCCTGATATGACCATCGTAGTGTCGTCATGGCTTGGCTTGATATTGTGGTTTGCATGATTAAGGGATACATTTGTAGGCCTCTTTATGCTTTCTTGTGAGTTAGGCATCTGGTTTTGGATAAGAGATTGCAGCTTGGGCAATCTTTAGTTGTACATAAGTTCTAATTATTTATAAACTTTGCTGATTTACCAAAAAAAAAACTAAAAGAATTTAGGTTCATACTTGCGTAGTTATTGTAAGCTATATGATTAACATCAACCGAGGATTTACTCATAATCATGCGCATTAGGTCTTGAACTTGCAGTGTGAGGGCTGCTATATCGACTTCGGCTTTAGATTGTGGTTCTATTTTCTGTTCTTCCAGCGAGCTGCCCACGGTCATTGTGGCATATGCTTGTTTACCCTTCTTCCTTTGTAGTTCTTTATACAATTCTAGTATTCAGTGCAATTGAAAACATGTTTCCTTCGTGCGCCCCTTCTCCATGCAATGATCGCCAAATTTTTTGTCTCTTCTATTTCTAAATCATTTAACGATAAAATCCCTACTTCCTTATCTCTTATAGTTGCTCGGATTAGCTATAAAGGCCACCCTCATCTGATTCGTGTTCTAGGCATTTACGTTTTTTGCTTTTCTATTGTTAGTATCATGGAATATGGTTTATTTACCTGCGACAAAGGTTCTAGCAACATAATCTGACTCATCACTGTAGCATATTCTTCTCTGAGACCTAGCAGGAACTGCATTAGTCTGTTTGTGTTAAAAATTCCCAAATTTTTACCCGCATTCTCAAAACTACACGTACTCATTGGCATCAAAGAATCCAAGTCGTGCCACATCCCCTTTAATTTCGTAAAATAAACAGTTACAGTATTATTACCTTGCCTCAAGTTACTGACCTCTTGCATGATTTTGTATAGATGAGGTCCGCTGCTTTCACCGTAGCATCCTTTTAATTTGTCCCAGAGATCTCTCGCCATCGTCACCACTGAGAAAGAGTCGGAGATTTCCTTTGATAGCGAGTTAATGATCCAAGCTATGACCATGTTATCTGCTTTCTTCTACTTCTTCATAAGTTTTTCATTTTCGATGGGTGGTTGTATTTCTCCATTCACGAAACCAAGTTTTCCCTTAGCTTTCAACAAAGTAATCATCGACTGACTCCACGATAGGTAGTTTGTTCCTTCGAGAGGCGTATTTATGTGGGGATTTCTTGGGTTATCCACCACCGTAATGTTGTAAGCTTCCTCATCAAAAAGGATTTCTATACTATCTTCCATCTTCATTTTTAGACTTAAAAGGTAAGGTTTTTTAGAAGGTAAAGCATAAACACTGCTCTAATACCATGAAAATTCTTCATAAAAGAAGAAGATGATACTTTTATTGAATGATAGTGATATATATATATATATACACAGAAGGCGTTGTTGTACAAAGATTTACGTGCATTTGCGAATAAACGTGTTCTCTCTAATCTAACAAACTTTTATTCTTTCATGGTTATTTACAGTCTGGTGGTGTGCATGGTTGTCTGGTGCAGAGGTAGGATGATATGGGCCTGTTGACAGCTTTGCAGCAACTAACTAGCAATAACTCTAGTTTAAACATTGCTCCTTTGTACCATCTACCTTCAATAATGTTTCCTACAGTGTTTCTTAATAATAATTGATTGAGCATTGTTCAATAAGGAAGTTACTTGGTTCTTTAAGCATACCACTGGCACTGTTCTTGTAAAGATCGAAATTGCTTGATTAGACGATTGAGGCAGATTACACTATTTTTATTGACCTTATCAATGCTATGTCCTTTAACCTGAAAATGAATTTCAGAGCATTAAGAGTTACAAATTTTTCTCTTAATTCAGATAAGTGGCACCACAGGCTAACATGAATGAGCAACGATCAAGACGTTTTCTTATTTGCAAAGACCAAGAAAATTGATGTAGGTTATACCTTGTTAAGTAGATAGCCTCTGGGTTTATGCAACCCATTTATTAATAATGACAACTAGTTACATAAAATAGAGGAAGCAGAAAAAGAAAAGCTGAGAAAATAATTTGTTATGGAAGGTTAAGAAATTCTTCCAGAACAGGAATCATAAGTTTCAGATTCCAATTTAGCTACACCGGGAACTTAATTCATGTTTAAGTTGTCAATGTAACTCCGTTAAGAGAATGAACACATATTTACATCTTTGACCGACACTTCTAGAAGATAACACATTGGGTATCCTTTTAAACTCGTCACATGAAAGGCAATTTATATGAAAACCACCTGCTATGGATCTTGACTTTATAACTAATGAGAATATGGATAAGATTATTAAAATATCCGTAAATGTCATTGTGGGTCTTGATGGTTGTCTATGAGTTTGAGTTAAGTCATTTGGACTTAATTTAAATATTATTACGGACTACGGTTATAATTTCGTAATAATTAATTGAAGTCAAAATTTGGGATTTGTTCATTGCCCATTTTTAAATAATAATTAAATTACCTAAATTTATCTAAACTTTGGATGTTTATCATTTTGAATTAAATAGATTGAACCGATATGTTGCAACAGTAACCTTTATTAGGTAAAATTTATTAATTTAGAATGAGAATGCATGTTTCATTTATGCATAATAATTGGCCTAAAGGAAGGTTATTTTGGCTAGATGACTAGCAATTTAATTTTATCCATATGGAATAATTGGCCCAAAGGCAGGTTATTTTGGCCAGATAGTAAGTAAACTTTTAAAATATCACTGTGAAATAATCGGCCCAACGGAAGGTTATTTTGGTACGATGGGTAGTATTTAAATATGTGATGCATTTGGCATAACATGCTGACAATGCGTCGGTCCAAAGAAAGGCACATTGTTAAGCCGTTTTAGTTTCAATATTTTTTTCTACTACCAAGAGTACCACTTACAAATTATTATTTTTGTCCAAAGACTGAACGATAATGTTGTGTTAGGTATCTTGTGATCGCCCCGTTTATAAATTTTCTATTTTGACTTCTTAACTTCTTGACTAATTGTGAGCTTTTGTTTTGTTTCTTTTCTTAAAGTGTCATCAATTTCTGCCAACATGAACAATATCCCTGTGCTTAATAGCACAAACTTCAAGATATGGAATGAGCACATAATGATTGTGTTGGGCTATATAGATCTAGACTTTACATTTAGATTTGAACGTCCCGCAGCTCTGACAAGCACAAGTACTGCTGATTAAAAAGCTGCATACGAGAAGTGAGAATGTTCAAACCACATGAGTCTGATGCTCATGAAGCATTCCATTCAGGACTCCATAAGAGGTGGAATTCTTGATGAGGCTGATGTTAAGAGTTTTCTTAAGCAAATTTTTGACCGATTCGCTGCAAACGAAAAGGTCAAAACAAGAACTATGCTGACCAAGCTTGTTTCAATGCACTATAAAGGAAAAGGAAACATTAGGGAGCACATAATGGAAATATCTAATCTTGTCACAAAGTTGAGGGCACTTAAGTTAGAATTGTTTGATGACATACTCGCGCACTTGATTTTGATCTCCTTTCCTGTACAATTCAGTCAGTTCAAAGTCTCCTACATTCTTAAAAGGAGAAATGAACTCTAAATGAGCTTATAGCTCAATATGTACAAAAAGAGGAGAGGCTAAAACAAGAAAAGACTGAAAGTGCTCATTTAGTAACAACTTCTAAGGGCTATTCCAATAAGAGGAAAAGGAATAAAAGTAAAGAAACTGCAAGCTCTAGAACAGTGCAAGGTGCATAAAAGAAACATAATACGACTGCTCTCTGCTTTTTTTTTGTAAGAAATTGAGTCACATGAAGAAAGAATGTACCAAGTACGCCAACTAGCGTGTTAAGAAAGGTATATTTCTCAACTTTGTTTATTCTGAAGTTAATTTGGCTTTAGTACCAATTGACACTTGGTGGATCAATATCGGTGCTACCACTCACATAAGTGTCACTATGCAAGATTGCCTTAAGAATCAAAAGCCAATTGATGGTGAAAAATACATTTATGTGGGAAATGGCAACACGGTTGCTATTGAAGCTATTGGTTATTTTAGAATTCAGTTAAAGTCTGGTATTTATTTGGATTTAGATGAAACTTTTTTTGTACCGTTGTTTAGACGTATCTTAATTTCTATTTCTAGTTTAGACAACTCTAGTTACTTTTGTCTATTTGGAAATGGCAAATGTGTTGTTTCTCTAAATTCTCAAGTTGTAGCAATCGGCACTCATGTTGAAAAATTATACAAACTGGATTCTAAGACAACTAATCATTATGAAAACTTGCACTCAACATTGGTATTAAAAGAAACATAACTAATGAGAATACATATCTAAACAGAGAATACAAAGACTTATGTCTGAAGGAATTCTCAATTCTTTTGATTTATTAGATCTTGCGATCTACATAGAATGTGTAAAGGGAAAACAAACAAACATAAGGAAAACAGGTGCAAACAGGAGTAATGAATTATTAAAACTGATTCATACAGATATATGTGGTCCGTTCCTTACAGCTTCATGGAATGGACAACAATACTTTATTAGTTTCATAGACGATTACTCTCGCTATGTTTATCTGTACTTAATTTATGAGAAGTCACAGTTCTTAGATGTGTTCAAGAATTTTAAAGCTGAAGTTAAAAATCAACTAAGCAAGAAAATAAAGGTTGTTAGGTCTGACCGTGGTTGTAAATACTATGGCAGATATGATGGATCAGGTGAACAACGTCAAGGACCCTTCGCCCAATATTTGACTGAGTGTGGTATAGTTGCTCAGTACACCATGCCTGGGACTCCTAGTCAAAAAGGTGTAGCTGAAAGATGAAACCAAACTCTTAAGGACATGGTGAGAAGTATGATTAGTCATTCTTCTTTACCGGAACTACTTTGAGGCGAAGCACTTAAAACTGCAGTTTACATCCTAAACCAAGTTCCTAGTAAAGCAATAGTTAAAACCCCATACGAGCTATAGATAGGTAAGAAGCCTATTATTAGGCACTTACATGTATAGGGTTGTCCAGCTAAGACAAGGCCTTATAGGCCGAATGAAAAGAAACTGGACTTAAGAACTATTACCTGTTACTTTGTAGGTTACCTAGAAAAATTAAGGGGTTTCAAGTTCTATAATCCCTCAACTATATCCTTTTTCGAAACAGGGAATGCCAAATTTATTGAGGATGTTAATTACAATGGGAGTAATCAAAATAAAGATATTCTGTTTACAGAGGAGTATGTTAACATTCCCACTACAGTTACAACTAAAAGTATCAGGTTAACCATACCTGACACTATTCCAATTGTAAATCAGGATAATATTGAAAACATAATTTTACCTGCCATACCTCCTACTATTGATTTAGAAACATTGGTTATTCAAGGCAATGCAAATCACCAACCTCAATTAGAAGTGCCTATTAGGAGATCCACTAGAGAAAGGAGAAGTGCAATATCAGATGACTACATTGTATATCTTAATGAACATGAATTTGACATTGGGATGGAGGGTGATACGACATCTATACGTTAAGCTAAATCATGTTCAAACTCTGATAAGTGGATTGAAGCCATGAAGGAAGAGATGAAGTCAATGGCAGACAATGGCGTTTGGGATCATATTGAGTTGCCTAAAGGAGCGAAACCGATTAGTTGCAAATGGATATTTAAAACCAAAAGGGACTCGCGTGGTAGCATTGAAAGATATAAGGCACGCTTAATTGCCAAAGGCCTCACTCATAAGGAAAGCATTGATTATAAAGAGACCTTTCTCCAGTTTCAACAATGGATTCTTTTAGAATCATTATGGAACTTGTAGCTCATTATGATCTCAAGCTACATCACATGGACGTATAGGCAGCGCTTCTTAATGGAGACATTGATGAAACAATATACATGGTGCAACCAGAGAACTTTGAATCCAATGATTCAAAGCATCTTATTTGCCAATTTAAGAAGTCCATTTATGGTTTAAAGCAGGCATCCTGCCAATGGTACCGAAAACTTGATCAAGTGATAACCTCGTTTAGTTTTAAGGAAAACATTGTTGATCAGTGCATATATCTCAAGTTCAGTGGGATCAAATTTATTATCCTGGTGCTATATATAGATGATATTCTACTAGCAAGCAGCGATATAGGTCTATTACATGAAACCAATAAATTTCTGTCAAAAAAATTTGAAATGAAAGATCTTAGTGATGCATCTTTTGTCTTAGGTATACAGATCTATAGGGATCGTAAGGAAGGTATACTGGGTTTATCTCAAAAATCCTATATTGATAAGGTGCTAAGCCAATATGACATGCAGAATTGTGCACCGGGAGACACTCATGTTTCAAAGGGTGATAAGTTTAGTTTGCTCCAAGGTCCTAAATTGGACACATAGAAAGATGAGATGGATAAAATCCCTTATGATTCAGTTGTAGGGAGTCTCATGTATGCACAAGTATGTATGCGTCCGAATATAGCGTTCATAATGAGGATGTTAGGCAGATATTTAAGTAACCCGGGAATGGATTACTGGAAAGCAACAAAACAGGTTATGAGGTATTTACAAAGAACAAAGGACTATATACTTACATACAGAAGGTTAGAGCGATTGGAAATCGTTGGATACACCGACTTTGATCACGCTAGATGCTTAGATAGCAGAAGATCCACCTCAAGTTATGTTTTCATGACGGGTGGAGGAGTTGTTTCATGGAAAAGTGAAAAACATAAACCTGTAGCTTCTTTTACTATGGAGGCAGAATATATAGCCTATTATAAAGCATCGTGTCATGGAATATGGTTAGGAAACTTTATCATTGGGCGGCAAATTGTTGATGATATAAAGAGACCACTAAAGATTTATTGCGATAATGAAGCTAATGCACTGTATTCAAATAACAACCGAAGTTTGTCAAAATCAAAGCATATTGACATCAAGTTTTTGGCTGTGAAAGAAAGGGTTCAGAATCTTCAAGTGTCTATAGAACATATTGGTACAAGCTCCAATATTGCAGACCCACTCACCAAAGATTTGACACCTTCAGTGTTTCATGTACATGTGGCCAAATAGGTGTAGTGGGTCTGTTAGACATGTCACTTTAGTGGGAGTTAATCTTTTACTTCTATGTATGTTCTTTGACATCTAAAGTTTATGTTTTAAGGTTTAAGTTTCTAAGGTCTAAAGTTATCTTTCTGTACAGGTTTTGGCTTATGAAATCTAATGAATTTCATGTTTATATGAAAATTCTGAACATATGGAAACTGCTTTCTGTTACAGTATTGCATAAGGTTAGAAAGTGTTTTGAGACTCTCCGAGTCACAAATTTTAGACCAGTTGGAAATAGGTATGATTATGATCACATCACATGTAATTTCTATGCTATGCATCCATACTTGATTTATGTCATTGATAATGCTGGTCTTGTGACAATTGTTCGGTTTAGCCACACAATTAGATGACAAAAGCGGTTTTGATCCTACACTAGTAAAATTGATGGACCAGATTGTTTTGGTATATTTCTGAAATGAGATAGCAAGTTTGTGTGCATTAAGTTTTCTTTTATATACATTATCTGGAAACACATGTAGCCCAAGTGGGAGATTGTTAGAATTTTATGGGCCACGTATATAAATATATGTACATAGGTTTCTATCTCGGTTATAGGCCTAATAAAATATAATCTAACTTTAGTAAATTAATTGGGCCTACAGAAATGTTAATTAATTATTAGTAATAGCCTGATGTGTAGAAGCTCATTATGAGTCATTATAGTTAATGAACCCACGATGGCTCGTAAGTCAAAACTGACTATAAAAAAGTTATGGTCCCTAAGCTAGATGCACTTTTTGGCATTCCTCTAAAATAAAACATTCCGTTAGTTTTCTCTGTTCTATAAGGAGAATTCATTCGGTTTCTGGATCTTGGCTTGGAAGAACACAAATCCATCAAGTTTTGTTGTTTACGCTTCCGTTGTGCAATGGATCAAGGTCAGTGTTATATTAGTTGTACATATATCATTGTTTATTCGGTTTGTGTGTGATTCTGGTTGAATGATATATTAGAAATCTGAATAATAATCATAAGGTTAAATTTCTAACACACCTCTCTTTTCATCTCCAACTTTCAATCTCTCTTCCTCTTCTCAAAATGTTACTGGCAACTGGCACGCACTGTTCCGAGTGTACAACCCTAATAAGAAGATGAAGGTATCATACGATGTAGTTGATTCCTCTGTTCTCTACAGATAGCAGATTATCTTGCAGACCCGAGTTGTGCCCTTCAAGCAAGACACGAGGAGTCAGTCGTTGGTGGAGGCGTCGTACTCGGTGGTGAACACGTACGTCAACGAGTGGGTGGTGAGCGACATTAATGGGGAGAGGCATAATCTAATCTCTTAGAGAACCATAACCAAAGAGAAAAACATAATTACTTAACCTTCCATATAATCAAACACTACAAATCCTTGTTAGAAATGGGCAATCTGTACGTTACACACGTGAAGGACAAAAGTAATAACCTGATCGAGCTTTAAACAGATACACCAGGAGAAACCACAGTAGTGGATGGTAAGTGGCCGAGGAGGTGGTGAAGAAATTGCAGTACCTCGCATTGTGATTAATCCTTGCTTTATCCAGAATCTCAACGTTTTGTGCTCCTGTACTCTCCTCAGCTAAAACTTCACAAAATGCCCTATGCGTAACGAAACTATCGCTTCTATATGTATGTATGTATACGCCACCAAACATAAAACCAAGTCTTGAAACATCAGTTCCAAACCATTTGGACATTTTGTGTCCTAAGCCCAAAAAAAGGACAAAGGTATTAAAAACTTGGAAAACAAAGCGCCGCAATCATATTTGTACTCCCTAGTCCCACCGCAAGTCTTTATGCGAGTTTGCCAATCAGATTGTACTGCATTTTTCTAGTAGCTCTCTATTCTCTCGCACTTCCACTTCTTCTTGCACTGTGTATCAAAACTCACAGGGAAGAGCCGCATACGCAGTGACGCCGTTTAAGTGGAAGTGATGTGGGACTCAGTTCTATTTTAAAAAAATCCACGTAAACTACAAACCTTCGTATCAATGATTCCATCTAGTCAAAATTCGTTTCGAACATTTTCCAAATATTACGACTTGTTTTAAATATTTTATAAACGTTTTAAAGAGAAAAAGCTATCTTTATATAAATATCTTAAAATTTTACTTTAAAGAAAAAAGTATCTTAAAAACTTTTTTATTTAATAAGTGAGAGTTAATATAATTTTGAATACATGTCCATGCGAATCCTATCAAAATTAGATTTCTTTTTTTTTTGGACAATTCAGTAACTTTATAAAAAATTAGGAGTTATGTACAAACAAGAGATACCCTTGGGGATCTCTGAACACTTAAAATACATAACGACGTACAACCTATTGCCCTACCATCTATCTCCCCTCCTAAGTCCTGCATAACACTAGTAACTAGTAGCCTTCCAGAATATGTGCACAAGCAGAAATAAGCAAAACAAACCCGCAATATGGCAGCATATGCCTAGGCATACACGAACCAAACCACAGTCCAGTCAAGTAAAGGATCAAGACATCATCAATGCTAATTTGTCTAATTTGTCTTCATAATCTCAGTCATTCCAGCAGAAGCTTCTATAGGCAATGATTTTTCTGTGCAAAAACATTACCTATCAAAGCTCCATGTTACCTAAATTGCATATGGATAACCTACTGTGTCCTCGAATATGTGTCCATCCGTGAGGAATCATCCATGAGGAAAGGTGTTGTAATGAATAGCATGTGGCCCTTTATCCAAACAGCAATCTGCATCACAATGTTAGTGCATAATAGATCTAATTACCTCTCTATGTGTTTAGGCTAAGATGCTCCAGAACTTGGAAGATTATCCTGGTTTGTAAGCTCTCCATCTCCATAGCTACATCCTTGAATGTTCTTGAATTCCTTTCAGCCCAAATGTTATAAACAATTGTGGATAAAAGAATAGAAAAGAGGGGATTCTAAGGAGGTGTTTGGTGAAACCAAGTTAGGATAGAAGGAAGGCTTGATGAGTAGGGAAGGGGGATTTGGAAATGGTTGAGACAATGTTTTCAAACTGAATTAGAGAAAGGGCAGTTGAAAAACAGATGTTCATTGGATTCCATGTCCGAAATACAAAGGGAACAATGGTTGGGAGTATATAGAAAGTGAAGTTTATCCCTTGTTTGAAGTTTTTTTAGGACAGCTAACCAAAGAATGAATGAACACCTTAGGCTGTTATTTTTGGTCCAAACCAGGTTGTACCAAGGTACTTGTGGGGATAAAGGTCTCGAAAGCATATAACCAGAGCCATTAGTGTAAGTTTTTGAAGAACTAGGAAGCCATCCCAAATAATCCGGAGAACTATTCAATGGGTTCAAAATCAGTAATGAGCTCCATAGGAAAATCCTGCCACCTCCACACATTATTTCTAATTATATCAGAAACCTTTGCTGTCATAGGCAAGCCCGACCCATTTATCTCTCTCGGAGATAAGAAGTTCCTTAGGATTTCCCTCGGATGCCAAGGATCTTGCCATAAGAGTGTGGACTGTCCATTACCTATCCTAAATCTGAATTGATTCCCTAATTTGTCACTCACACTTAAGAGTTTCCTCCAGCTCTAGGAGCTGTTATTGGTAGGTTGTGCACTCCAAAAAAAAATTCGTCTCAAAATGATCGTATGCACCTATTTAACTCACATGGCCTCTCTATCATAGAAAAGGTACCAAATCCTCTTGCCTAACAAAACAAGGATCCAGGTTGGCAAATGCTTAATCCTTAACCCCTTTCCTTTTTTGGTTTAGTAAGGTCACTCCATTTAACTTTGGATTGAGAGTGACTATCCACCCTCCCAGCCCATAGAAAATTCCTGAGTTTGGCTTCTAGTTCCTTGAGGACAGAAGAAGGGAGAATAAAGTGGGAAGCCCAATACACCTGGAATGAAGAAAGAACAGAACTCGCTAGTTGTAATTTACCCACATAAGAATGGTTTTTGTGGGTCCATTTATTAACTCTCACATCAATCTTATCCAATAAGGGTAAACACTCTCTCCTCGATAACCTTCCTGTAATGAGGAGAACTGCTAGATACTTTATGGGTAGGGATCCTTTCCTAAGGCCAGACATTTGTTTCATTTGGTTTGTCAAGTGATCTATGTCATGAGAAAGGAAAAACTAACTTTTGGAAGGATTCATATCCATTCCTGACAATCGAGAGATAAAGATTAGACAATTGAGCAATATTTGAGCTGAACTAATGTCAGCTTGACAGAACAACAGTAGGTCATCCGCAAACAGGAGGTGGGTGAGTTTAAGAGTTTTACATCTCTAGTGGTATTTGAAAGAAGGATTTCTAATTATGCAATCATTCAAGCTCCTAGAAAAATCTTCCATACCAATAATAAAGAGGAAAGGGGATAAAGGGTCTCCTTGTCTCAGCCCAGATTTTCCTTTGAAGAATTTGGAAGGTGATCCATTGATCAAAATGGACTACGAAGGGGAAAAAATGCACTCTTGGATCCAGGCTATGAACTTAGGAGAAAGGCTTATAGCTTCTAAAGAATTAATGAGGAAATCCCAATGGATGGAGTCATAGGCTTTTTGGAGATCAATTTTAAAGGCACATCTCTTCCGATTATTAGAAACATGGTAGTTTTTGAAAATTTCTTGGGCTAGCAAGATGTTATCACCAATTATCTAATCTTTAATGAATGGACTTTGGTTAGGACTAATAATGTGAGGAAGAATTTCTCTAATCCTATTTGCTATGATCTTAGTTATCACCTTGTACAACATATTACAACAAGAGATAGGCCTATAATCTACCACTATGGAAGGGTGAGTTTTTTTAGGAATTAGAGTAATAAAGGTGGAATTAAATTCTTTGAGAAGTTTACCATGCTAAAAAAAAATCTTGGATTGCCTTAGTAATATCCTCCCCAATAATATGCCAAGTATGTTTGAAGAAAAAACTATTGAACCCATCCAGGCCAGGAGCCTTATTAAGGTTGAAAGAGTAGAACACCTCTCTAATCTCTTGAGCTGAAACTTTAGCTATAAGGGGGTTACAAAATTTTTTAGATAAGGCTTGAGGAAAAAGAGGATCCATAAATTCCTTTAAAGGATGAAGGGATTTCCCACTACTAATTGAACATTTAAAGAATTCAACAAATTGTTCTTGGATTTCTTCATAGCCTACTATCCTTCTCCTATTACCCACTTCTAGAGAATTAATAGTGTTTCGATTTCTGTTGGCTATTAAGGAGTTGTGGAAAAACCTGGTGTTCCTATCCCCTTCCTTTAACCACTTAATCTTGGATGCATGTTTAAAGAAAGACTCTTGATCATCTAAGGCTCTAATTAGGTCATTGATGTAACATCCCACCCCCCTACGGGAAGGGTAGAATGGTAATTTGGCAAAGGGTCATGAGGGTTTAGGATTGTTGTGAAAAAATTCATGCATATGTCTTCATGTAAAGAGTGAAATGTGCACATGAAAAATAAC
>JAOTAX010156825.1:0-14683 GCA_025629825.1 Erythroxylum guanchezii
TACAAGTACTGTGCATGTGTAAGTCGACTTACATGAGAGTCCAAGTCGACTTACACTAACAGAAATATGATTAACATGCGTGTTACACGATTAGATACAAATCTTGAATTCGGTTAAACCAAATATATATAGTTTTAATGCCTTATATCCTAATTTGGAAATAAAAGCCTAAGAAAATTGTGTTTTATATAGGTAAAGTAGAGTCACTGAACATGTGAGTGTGCTGGGCAATAAGTGTGCGATGTTGAGTGGTCAAATATTTTGGCTCATTCCACAATCCCACATCGAAAATGTGTGGGAATGGTGGAGGTTTCTAAAACTATAAAAGGGGCCTCCCCTTCTTAGTTAAACTCATTCCAAAAATTGTCTTTCCTTAAGACAAAAATTCATTCTCTCCTTTTTGTAGTATTTCACTTGTATTATTTCTTGAAAATAGTGAAATATGAATTTAGTAGTGTTAGAGGAAGTAGGCATAATTGCCTGAACCTTGTTAAATTCTAGTGTTCTTTATTTGTCTAATTAATAGCTATTGTTGGGTATAGTTGTAGTGAATTATTGTCATGTCTAGGAAAATTCTATCTAGGAGGTTAGGTTTTAAGTGGGACCGTTGTGACCCCTCCAGTCTTTCTTGGGAATTTACCTGGTGTGATTTTTAGTATAATTGTTCACACTTTATTCACCTAGGTAATAGTGCTTAAG
This sequence comes from Erythroxylum guanchezii, assembly GCA_025629825.1. Lineage (NCBI taxonomy): Eukaryota > Viridiplantae > Streptophyta > Magnoliopsida > Malpighiales > Erythroxylaceae > Erythroxylum > Erythroxylum guanchezii. The sequence continues at coordinate 700 of JAOTAX010156825.1, forward strand.
GTGAATTTGTTATTATTGGTGGAGATTAACCTTAGTTTCACAACAATTGATATCAAAGCCAAGGTTTTTTCTTAGTATGCTCTATGGTTGCAACGTAGTCTGATCTTCCATATTAGAAAAGATTTTTCTTTGGTCTATTGGCATTTCACATTGATAGCTATTGAATAGAAATTGTAACAGAGATGACAAAAATCAAAGATACGACTGCACCAACCACGTCGACAACTTCTATCTCGTCTATTCTAACGAAGACTGCTGTGATAAATGCAACATTTGCGGTGGGTCATTTTGGCATGTGGCAAAGTGAGGTTCAAGATGCTCTTTTTCAGCAAGGTCTTGGCATTGCCATTGAAGAAAAAGAAATCAGATGACGTTGAGGAGAAAGATTGAAAGACTATAAATTATTTGGCATATGGTGTAATTCGATCGTGTCTCTCCAGAGAACAAAAGGACGCTTTCTCGAAAGAAACTTCTGCATCTAAATTGTGAAACACGTTGGAAGAGAAATTCCTGAAGAAAAGCAGTCAGACTAAGCTTCATATAAAGAGGAGACTGTTTCATTTCTCTTATGTTCCGGGTACCACTATAAATGATCACATTTTCAGTTTTAATCAGTTAATTATTGATTTAATGAATTTGAATGTGACATTTGAAGGTGAAGATCTGACTTTGATGCTGTTGGGATCACTTCCTAAGGAGTTTGAGTTTCTTGAAACTACTTTACTTCATGGGAAGGTTGACGTGTCTCTTAGTGAAGTTACAGTTGCTCTGTACAGTCATGAATTGAGAAGGAAGACAAAGGAAGAACGTACAAATGGAGCAGCTGAAGCTTTGGTAGTCAGAGATCGTTCGCAGAGCCAGATTAAAGGCAAGAAAGGGATATCGAAGTCGAGGTTCAAATTGAGCAAAGATGAATGTACCTTTTGTTGGGAAAAAGGGCACTGAAAAAAGGATTGTTCAAAGCTGAAGAAAAAAACAAACCTGATAAGGGAAAGACTATTGCAAACTTGAATATTACTGAGTGTGAAGATACATACTCAGATCTTTCATCGATTGTTACATCCTTAATAAGCCTTCTAGTCAATGGCTACTCGATTCAAGCTGTAGCCATCACATGTGTCCCAATCAGGATTTGTTCTCTGATTTTAGAAAGCTAGAAGTTGGAGTTGTTCACACAGCAAATGACAATCCCTAAATAACAAATGGGATTATTCAATTTGCTTAAGGAATCATGATGGAACAATTAAGACTTTAACAGATGTCAAATACGTGCCAAGTTTGACAAAAAATCTCATTTTTGTGGGAGTTCTAGAATCAAAGGGCGATACTATAAATGCAGCTTATGGATTAATGAAAGTCATCTCTGGTGCACTTGTGGTAATGAAAGGAATTCGAATAAAAATAACTTGTATTATTACCAAGGTAATGCTATTATTGGAACAACAATAGTAGCTTCTAATGATAATCAAGAGCAAGAAGCAGCTAGGTTGTGGCATATGCATTTGGGACATGCATGTGAAAAATCCTTGAAGATATTAGTAAATAAAAAATTGTTAAATGGAGTTCGAGCCTAAAAATTAGACTTCTGTGAATATTGTGTCAAAGGGAAGTAGACAAGAGTGAGATTCAGTACTGCAATCCATGATACAAAGGATATTTTGGATTATATTCACTCTGATGTGTGGGGACCTTCCAAAATAGCTTCTTTGAGAGGAAAACACTATTATGTGACCTTTGTTGATAATTTTTCTTGACAAATATGAGTATATACTATGAAGACTAAGGATGAAATGTTGGGAGTTTTCCTCAAATAGAATAAGATGGCGGAAACTCAAAGAAGCAGAAAGATCAAACTTCTCCGTACAGATAATGGTGGGGAGTACAGGAGTGATCCATTTTTAAAAGTCTATGAAGATGAAGGTATTGTTAGACATTTCACAGTCAGGGATACAACACAACAAAATAGGGTGGCAAAATGTATGAACCTGACATTGCTAGAGAAAGTTCGATGTATGTTGTCTAATATTGGGTTGGGCAGAGAATTTTGGGCTGAGGTTGTTACATATGTTGCACATCTCATCAATCGCCTTCCATCAATTGCTATTGGTGGTAAAACACCTTTGGAAAAATGGTTTGGAAAACTTACTATAGATTATAATTCCTTACATGTGTTTAGTTCCACTACATACTATGATATTAAAGAGTCAAAGTTGGATCTATATGTAAAGAAAGAAATTTTTATTAGGAGCACCTCTGGTGTGAAAGGACATCGTCTTTAGTGCCCATAGTCAAAGAAAATAATTTTTAGCAGGGATGTTACCTTTAACAAATCTACCTTTTTAAGAAAGATGACAACTGAAAATATTAAGCAAACAGATGGTACTCCAAAATAGGTGGAGTTTGAAGGAAGAATTAATACTCCAGCAAATGATGAAGCGGATGTAGAAACTCCTATGGTAGAAGAGGAGCCAGATGCCAAGCCAAGAACCTCCACAACAACAATTACCAATTGCATTGAGAATGCCAAAAGGGAACATTCAAGTACCTGCTCGTTATGCTAATATGGTGGCCTATGCATCTCTAATTGAAATTGATGACATTCCTACCACTTATAAGGAAGCAATCTGAAGTTTAGAAGAAGATAAGTGGAGGATAGCCATGAATGAAGAAATACATTCCCTTCATAAGAATTAGATGTGAAAGCTAGCTAGTCTCCCAAAGGGAAAGAAGGCAATTGGATGCAAATAGGTGTATGAAAAGAAAGATGGATTTCCTAATAAGGATAATGTTCGTTACAAAGCAAGGTTGGTGGCCAAAGGCTATGCTTAGATGGAGGGAATTGATTATAATGAAGTTTTCTCTCCAATTGTAAAACATTCCTCCATTAAAATTTTGTTAGCTTTAGTAGCACAGTTTGGTATAGAACTAGTTCAATTAGATGTAAAAACTGTGTTTTTATATAGAGACTTAGATGAAGAAATTTATATGACTCAGCTCAAAGGTTTTAAAGTTGCTAGAAAAAAGAATATAAAGAATATGGTGTGCAAGCTTGAAAAATCATTGTATGGATTGAAACAATCTCCGAGGCAGTGGTACAAGCGATTTGACAAGTTTACGATGGGGCAAAAGTATAGAAGAAGCAAATACAATCACTGTGTGTATTTTCGCAAGCTACAAGATAGATCCTACATCTATCTTCTCCTATATGTTGATGATATGTTGATAGCTTCAAAGAATCAAAGAGAAATTGAGAGATTGAAGATTCAGTTGAATAAGGAGTTTAAAATGAAGGATCTAGGTGAAGCCAAGAAAATTCTCGGCATGGGGATAAGTAGAGACTGAAAGTTAGGGAGACTATGTTTGACTCAAAAGCAATATTTGAAAAAGGTACTACAACGTTTTAGCATGAATGAAAAATCAAAACATGTTAGTACTCCGCTCGCTCCTCATATAAAGCTCAGTGCATCCTTATCTCCAAAGAAAGATGCATAACGAGAGTACATAACTAAAGCACCGTATGCAAATGCAGTTGGTAGCTTGATGTATGTTATGGTGTGTACAAAGCCCGACATTTCACAGGCAGTTTAGGTTGTGAGCAGGTATATGCATGATCCTGTAAAGGAATATTGGCAAGCTGTGAATGGATTCTACGATACATTCTGAATACCGTAGATGTTGGTTTGGTATTTCAGTCGGGATAAGCAAGATGGTCAATGTGTAGTTAGATATTGTGATTCCGATTATACCCGTGATTTAAATAAACGTTAATCAACTACTGACTATGTGTTTACTCTTACAAATGCATCAGTCAGTTGAAGGTCTACCTTACAGTCAATAGTTGCTTTGTCGACTATGAAGGCAGAGTATATGGCAGCTACAAAGGCTGTGAAGGAGGCAATTTGGCTTCAAGGATTGCTTGGTGAGTTAGGGGTTCAACAGAAGCACATCAAAGTGCACTATAATAGTCGGAGTGCTATCTTTTTAGCAAAGAATCAGGTTTACCATGCAAGGACGAAGCATATCGATGTCTGTTATTACTTTGTACAAGAGGTTCTGGAAGAAGGTGGAGTAGCAATCCAGAACATTAAGACCACTGAGAATCTTGTAGATATGTTAACAAAGGTGGTGACTACAATCAAGTTCCAACATTGTTTGGACTTGATCAATATTGCTAAAAATTGAAAATTGGCACTTTAAAGTGCATTTGAAGATGTTATTAAAGATGAGTTTTGTGAGAGATTTGAAAAAGTGGAATTCGCCAAGGTGGAGATTTGTTGAGTGATCAAATATTTTGGCTTATTCCACAATCCCACATTGAAAATGTGTGGGAATGGTGGAGGTTCCTAAAACCATAAAAGGAGCCTCCCCTCCTTAGTTAAAATAGTCCCAAAAATTGTCTTTCCTTAAGCCAAAAGTTCCTTCTCTCCTTTTTGTAGTATTTCACTTGTATTATTTCCTAAAAATAGTGAAATATCAATTTAGTAGTGTTTGAGGAAGTAGGCATAATTGCCTGAACCTCGTTAAATTATGGTGTTCTTTATTTGCCTATTTAATAGCTATTGACGGGTATAGTTATAGTGAATTATTGTGTTATTAAATTACCTGTCTAGGAAAATTCTATCTAGGAGGTTGGGTTTTAAGTGGTACCATTTGTGACCTCTCTAGTCTATATTGAGAATTTACCTGGTGTGATTTTTCAGTATAATCATTCACACTCTATTCACCTAGGCAATAGTGCTCAAGGTGAATTTGGTATTATTGGTGGACATTAACCCGAGTTTCATAACATGCAAAAATGTGAGTGTACGTTATTTATTTTATATGGCTAATTCTTCACAAAAGAATTGATGACATATGAGTATTGAACTGTTTTATATGACTTAATTCTTTGCAAAAGAATTGATGACATGTGAGTGTTCTTTAAATTGAGTTTATGTAAATGATTTTCATTTGATCATGAAATAAATATTTATACTGAGTTTTATGCAAATGACATTTTACAAGTGAATATTGCTAGCCTAAGTATAAGCTTTGACAATATATGAGTGTTAATTTGAAAGTTAAATTTTATGTGATTGGGAGTTACATTAAAATAATTCAATTATGAATCCTCCCATACTTGATTTAGAAAATAAGATGAGTTGTAAATGTAAAAATTGCTTTTGCCTATGGTACATCGCTAGGCTTTATCATGTTATCATACCAGTATGTTTATAGTGGTTAACCTATTATGGGTAAGCGATGTAGACCCAGCTCCGTAAATAATGGTTAATCAGTCACGAGTAAGCAATGCTGAACCAGCTCTGTGACTTATTACGGGTAAGCGATGCAGAACCAGCTCCGTGACTTATTATAGGTAAGCGATGCAGAATCAGTTCCGCAAATAGTAATTAACCAGTCGCGGGTAAGTGATGCAGAACCAGCTCTTTGACTTTATGCTAGTGTACCATATGGTAAAGAATCTAGTGGTGAGCTATGTTAAGTAAGGAAAGTCATGAAAATATTAATTATGCCACTATTTATGTTAAAAGTGATTTGAGATATATCATATGGTACCAATTCTAGTGGTTGGCTTATTTTTTAGTATTAAAGTTTTCAAAAAACTTATTGTAACTACTATTTATTGTTTAAGGAAAATGGAAAATGAAAAATAAAAACTTTTATATTATGAGTTTAATTTCGAAAAGCATTTTGAAATATTATTTAGAAAATTTGAAATTGTTTTTTTACAAATAAATTGTTATGGAAATTATTTTACCATAAACTTTATGATTGTATGGAATATTTTAGTTATGTTGTTATAAAAAGTTAACTTTTAGTGAACTGATTACACTAACTGAGCTCCTTTAGCTCACCCTTATTTTATGTTTTTAAACAAATCACCCCAGGTATGCATTCAAGTGCTACAGTAATTGGGACTTCGTCACAAGATTAGTTGTATCGTCGGGTGCTGCAGTGCTTGTGTCATTTTCATATGTACATTTGTGTAAAGAATGGATGCTTATAAAGTCTTTTAAATGAAATGCTTGAATATGTTTTAGCTTTTTAAATTTTATTGTAGTAATTGTTGAGAATTATCTGTTTGAGGTTGCTTGTGAGTGGACTTGAAGTCTATAATTTGTAGTTGAAAAATTAGTGTGAATAAAGTGTTTTAAAATGTGTTATGCAAGTTTTTGAAATTTGGGAATCTTAGAAAAAGCTGTCGTTATGTTGCTAACATCTTTAATAAAACGTTTTGAAAAAAAAAGTTCCCACTATTTTCTGTTAGGTTCCGATCATGCATCTCATACATAATATATATCAAATATACGTAGTAGAAATAAAACGGAACCTCAAAAATCAGATCTACTTATGTATATAGATATAGAAAAACAAAAACATGAAATGTAAGATGTTTACAAACCTTTCTGACGATCTCCTTCGTTCTTTAATCTTCTCCGAGTTGTGTTGTCGTAAACCACAACGATCAATGCAGACTGTCTCTAATGAAAGTCTACACGAAGATAGAAGGATGAAATCTCACTAGGAGATGACTAGAATTCTTTCTTTATGCTAATAAAGACAAAGACCTTTGAGAGAGTTAGAGATAAAAAAGTGTTGTGTAAGAAAAAGAACCCTTTCTTTTTGTGTGTGTCTTACACAAGATACACGAAAATCATCTCAATTTTCTTCACCATTTGGCCTTCCATAACCCCCATCACTAATAGAAAGTTATGAGAAGTTAATGGCCTTGAACAACATGCATTAATGGAAGTCATAGGAAGTTAATGACCATAAATAGCATGCATTAATGGAAGTTATTGGAAGTTAATGATCATGAATAACATGCATTAATGTAAGCCAACAATACTTGTTTCTAATCCATTCCATGCAACGTTTTCTACCACGATCATATCGTGATACAATCCCGAAACACTCTCTCATATCTTGAATCACCATTCAAGACCATTTTACTCATCCTTCGGATCTCCTATGTGTGTGACCCATTAGGTTCCCGATTATGTTAACCACTTGAATTAACACTTAATTCAAGTAAGTCAAGAGCGGTATCTAGCAACACATTATGACCCCCAGTTGACCAGAAAGTCATTGGTTTGACTATTAACCGTTCCATACGCAATGTTGTCATGTAATTCGTCTTTTCACCAACTATACCACACTTGGTTTAGAGTATGGTCAAAGTGTCAACTCTCACTAGACTGACTACATCAGATCTAGTCCAAGTGTTATTAAATCTTGTCCTGAGGATCTGATTACTCTATCTATCATTGAAAACTCTCTTTATGACACATATCTGCTTTGGCTAGAGACTCCCGAGTAATGACGCCGACAAGAGGCCGTGGGTATCATCTCCTTCTATCAAGAGTGGTGAATCCTTTATTTTCTACTCAATTACCTCAGAATACCTCAAGTTGTACTCAATCACCACCCTATGAGTAACCCTTGAAAGGCACCTATGAACGGAGTCAAAGCACAGGCTCAGTATCCGAGATATTCTTGAGCACCTCAAGTCAAAAGATACTTGCACCATTGCTATGATAAGACTATCATTGAAATTGGAATATAATATCCATATGATTGTCTCATAGTAGGTCAATCTAATGTACTTACTACCCTTAGTAAGCATCCACATGTTAACTCTAAACAACTCATATCTACAGCTTATAAGATCTATTGTTTGATCTAATCAAGGAGTATAACATGCACTAGTCTATTCGGATTAATGATATCCCATCTCATTAATCATATGACTAGGGAAAGTTTAGATACTAACATAATTACACATGATAGGAATCTCATTATCATGATCTCATTATGATTTCCTCCATGTTATGTTTTGTAGCAAGGACTTCATTAAATCAATTTAAGATCAACATCAAATCCATAAACGTATGAACATCAATATAATGAAAAATGCATTTATTAATCATAAAATGATTTGTACAATAAGTGCTAAAGGTGATTGCCTTTAGAGCACTTCTCTAACAAGCTCCCACTTGCACTAAAGTTAATCACCTTGATATCTAATACCATAGGAGTGTACATATGACACAAAATGCTTTTGGGAAATAGGCTTAGTCAACGGATCAATTATATTCTGATCGGTGGGAACTCTCTCTGTCTTGACATCATTTCTACCAATGATCTCTCTAATCAAATGGTAGCACCTAAGTATATGTTTGGACTTCTGATGAGAACTCAGTTCCTTCGCTTACGTTATAGCCCTGTTGTTGTCACAATATAACTACACTGGGTCAGTGATGCTTGGAACCACACCAAGTTCCATGATGAACTTCTTGATCCAAACCGTTTCCTTTGCCGCTTCTGTAGTTGCAATGTACTTCACCTCTGTTGTCAAACCATCATCCCTCTCTTATTTGGAGCTTTTCCAACTGACTACACCACCTTTCAGTGTGAATATATATCTAGACTAGGATCTGGAGTCAACCTTATCGGATTGGAAGATGACATCAGTATACCTGCTTATCACATGATGTAAGATCCCACATCGGTTGGGAAGGAGAACGAAGCACCCCTTATAAGGGTGTGGATACCTTCCCCTTGCAGACGCGTTTTCCATGCCCTAACGCACCGGATCCCATCAGAACTCCGAAGTTAAATGTGCTAGGGCCAGAGCAGTACCAGGATGGGTGACTTCCTGGGAAGTCCTGTGGAAAAGCAAAACCGTGAGGGTGCGAGGCCCTAGAGGCTAAGGCCCAAAGCGGACAATATTTGCAAGCGGGTGGGCGCGAGGCCCTAGAGGCCGAGGTCCTTTGGAGGACGCGAGGCCCGAGAGGCCGAGGTCCTGTGGATGCTAGGCCCGAGAGGCCGAGGTCCTACAGATTGGTATCAGAGACAGGACCTGAGCCGTTGTGCCAGCGAGGACGCTAGGCCCCCTAAGGGGGGTGATTGTAAGATCCCACATCGGTTGGGAAGGAGAACGAAACACCCCTTATAAGGGTGTGGATACCTTCCCCTTGCAGACGCGTTTTCCATGCCCTAACGCACCGGATCCCATCAGAACTTCGAAGTTAAACGTGCTAGGGCCAGAGCAGTACCAGGATGGGTGACCTCCTGGGAAGTCCTGTGGAAAAGCAAAACCGTGAGGGTGCGAGGCCCTAGAGACGAAGGCCCAAAGCGGACAATATCTGCAAGCGGGTGGGCACGAGGCCCTAGAGGCCGAGGCCCTTTGGAGGATGCGAGGCCCGAGAGGCCGAGGTCCTACACATGATCACCTTCTCCATATAACAAGAATACATTTTTAGTTCTTTTCAAGTACTTAAGGATATTTTTAACAGCAGGTGAGGGTCTTACTTGTATCTGCTCGTAACACTTAGAGCATATAATACATCGGGTCTAGTACATAACATAGCGTACATAATTGATCCTATAGCCGAAGCATAAGGAATCAAACTCATGCGAGTCCTCTCATCTTGTGTCTTTGGACATACATATTTAGATAGTGTAATCTCATGTACCATAGGAAGATAACCTCTCTTGGACTGCTCCATACTAAACCTCTTTAACATCTTGTCTATGCATGTAGACTGAGAAAGACCAAGCAACCTCTTAAATCTATCTCTATAGATCCTTATCCCCAAAATATAAGTTGCTTCTCCAAGGTCTTTCATAGAGAAGTTTTTAGCTAACCAAATTTTTACAGATTGCAAAGTTAAGACATCATTTCCTATTAGCAATATGTCATCTACATAGAGTACAAGGAACACGATTGCACTCCCACTAACCTTCTTATACACATATGGCTTATCCGGATTTTGTAAGAAACCAAACTCTTTGATTATCTCATCAAATCAGATATGCCAACTCTTGGATGCTTGCTTCAATCCATAAATGGATTTCTGAAGCTTACATACCTTTTCTGCATTCATGGATACCATCACGTTATGTCATATACACATCCTCGGTTAGGTTATCCATCTGCCATATCTCATAATCATAATGAGCGATAATGGTTAGGAGTATCCTAATAGATTTAAGCATAACTACTGGGCTAAACGTTTCATCATAGTCAACACAATGCCTTTGACGATAGCCTTTAGCTACAAGCCTAGCTTTATGGGTAACTACATTACCCTCCATGTCAGTTTTCTTCTTAAAAACCCATTTGCACCCTATGGGTTTTATCCCTTCAGGTGGGTCAACCAAAGTCCATACTTGGTTTTCATACATGGAATCTATTTTGGATTTCATAGCTTAAAGTCATTTGTCTGATTCTGAACTCTTCAGAACCTCCTTATAGGTAGTAGGCTTATCATCTTTTATGAGCAATACGTCGCTAAGTTTACTTATAAGAAATCCGTATCTCTCGGGAACATAACGTATCCTACCCGACCTATGAACTTTTTGTGTGTCAGAAGGTTGAACTATTGTTTCATCTTCACGAACAATAGTCTCGGGTCTAGGCAGTTGATCTGAGTATGTTTGAGCATCTTGAACTTCCACAAGTTCAGTTTTGCTCCCACTGTCTTCTCTTAGAAGAAACTCTTTCTCTAAAAAGATAGCATGTTTTGAAATAAATACCTTTTGTTCCGAAATATGGTACAACTGATATCCTATAGTTTCCTTAGGTTATCCTACAAACAGACACTTGTCAGATTTAGCTTTAAGCTTATTTAATTGGATCCACTTCATATAAGCAGGACGGCCCCAAACTTTCATATGAGAAAGATAGGGTTTATTGTTAGTCCATATCTCATATGGAGTAACATCAACTGACTTGGATGAGACTCTGTTTAATACATAAACAGAAGTTTCAAGTGCATACCCCCAAAAGGATTTTGGTAAATTCGCTAAACTCATCATAGACCTCACCATGTCTAACAAAGTGCGATTTCTCCTCTCAGCCACACCATTGTGTTGTGGTGTGTAAGGTGGAGTCCACTGAGACAATATTCCATTATCCCTGAGATAATCTAAAAACTCTTAGCTTAAGTATTCAGCTCCTTGATCCGATTGAAGTGATTTAATACTTCTCTCAAGTTGTTTCTTAACTTCATTTTTGATTCTTTGAACCTTTCAAAGAATTCAGATTTGTATCTCGTAAGATACACATACCCATATCGAGAATGATCATCGATAAAGGTAATGAAGTATACGAAACCACCTTTGGCATGTATGGACATCGGACCACATACATCAGTATGTATTAGGTCTAAAAGTCCACTAATTCGTTCACCCTTTTCCTTAAAGGGTAACTTAGTCATCTTGCCTAATAAGCAAGATTCGCATGTGTCATATGATTCATAATCAAATGACCCTAAACTACCAACCTTGTGTGGTTTAGACATGTGTCTCTCACTTATATGGCCAAGGTGACAATGTCATAAGTAAGACGATTTCACATTTTCTCATTTTATTCTTTTGTTATTATTGATATTTAGAATCGGATTAAACATATCAAATATGTATATAACATTTCATTCAAATAAATTGAACAACCATTGTTACTGAAATTTAAATGGAATCCAACTTTATTAAGACTAGAAACAGACATTACATTTTTAGTCAAAGTAGGTACATAAAAACAATTGTCCAATTCTAATACAAGCCCACTAGGGAGTGTCAATACATATGTGCCTACAGATAATGCAGCAACTCTTGCTCCATTGCCCACTCGCAGGTTTGACTCTCCCTTGTTGAGTTGTCTACTGTTCCTAAGGCCCTTCATGTCAGTATAAATGTGTGAGCCACAACCGGTAATACCCATATGTTTTTATCAGAAACAGTATGAATATTAATAACATAAATACCTTAAGTAGATGGGGCATTAGATGCCTTCTTATGCCTTCTTCTGCTTCAAGGACTCTAGATAGGCCTTGCAGTTTTTCTTCTAATGGCCATCTTTGCTACAGTGGAAGCAAGTTCCCTTTGAGGCAGTCTTTTTTCCTTTCTTGACACCTCTCTTAGGCCCTGCGGACTTCTTTTTCTTTTGGCTCTTTTTCTTTGAACCAGAAGAGTCCATGAGCATCACAACCTTGTCCTTGCGGATAGATGGCTTAACTACCTGAGCATGTTGACAAGCTTGAGAATTGTGATGGATATATTGTTCATCCGATAGTTAAGCATAAATTGTGAGTAACTATCGGTTAAATCCATCAAAATTAAGTCAATACTTAATTCATGATCCAAAAGAAAACCTAAGGAGGCCAACCGCTCGATGTAGCCATTCATCTCCAGTGCGTAATGGACTGGAGATGTCCCCTCAACCATCTTGGAGTAGAAGAGCAATCGCGAAGTCTCGAACCTTTCAGACCTTGCTTGCTCATCAAAGAGCTCCCTAAGATAATAGACTATGGTATGAGCATCTATAGCCTTATGTTGCTTTTGTAGCTCCAATGACATAGTGGCTAGCATAATATAACTAGCCATCTCACTATCATCGAGATTTTTCCTATATGCCCTTCGATCATCATCAGAAGCCTCAGCAACAGGGTAATCGGGAAGTGGTTCTTCCAAGACATAACCAAGTTTCTCATACTCGAGAACTATTCTCAAGTTCCTGAGCTAGTCAAGGAAGTTTGGTCCAGTCAATTTGTTAGGTTCCATCAATGATATTAGATTCACACTAGTACTTATGGTGTTGACTTGGGCAATAGCAACCTATCATCAAATAGAGAAAAATTAGAATATACTTAAATGCATGTCTATAAGGACTTTAATAACACACATTATAGCTCCCACTATTTTCACAAATTCATAACCCTTAACATAAATCTGAGAGAACTCGTAGAGAAATTCTACTAGTGGGTCGATATCCAAAATCTATAAGAATGACCTTGAGTTTGCCCAACAAGCCACGCTTAATTCAACAGGTAGGTATCGATCATACCAATTGCATCTCTAATGCAACTATCAAATCTAGTGCTATCAATTGTTGATGTGTACACACTTATTGGGTTAAATTTTGACACGTGTACATCTAATGTACACTACCCAACTTCGCCTCTGTCCACGTTGATTTTGGGTATACCCAACAAAACAACACTTCTAGTTAAAATCAACCCATTAATCTGAATATCCTATTTTCATGGTTCAAACATATCCTTGTAGACTAGGCTTGGGTTTGCCCCACAACCCTAACTTTAAAAGGACTCTAGTTCTCGCCACATTAAAGGAAGACGTTAGTTTTAATATTCTAAGTGAGGGGTTTGACTAAGGTCTCATTTAACTTAGATGGTCTTATACATATAACTCATATAAATATACAACCCTAACTTTAAAAGGACTCTGGTTCTCGCCACATTAAAGGAAGACATTAGTTTTAATATTCTAAGTTAGGGGTTTGACAAAGGTCTCATCTAACTTAGATGGTCTTATATATATATATATATATATATATATATATCACCACGCTGGGCTGTGCGAGGGATAAAGGTAATAGGGAATGGTTTAGCATAAGCATTTTTAAGTCTTTTGAATGTAATCAAATGATGGCAAGGGTTTTAAATAATATATGATTAGCTACTGTATCAAAGGTGATTTTATGGAATAACTGTAAGAAATCATTTCCTAATAAGATATTAGTACCTATATTATGAAAATAAAATGGTGGACATTTTTATTAAGAATGATCCTAATAAGATTATCGGTTGTTCAATTCCTCTATTTATTTCTATAATATCATTTGAAATATCTCTTCCTTTTATGATAGGTAAATCTTTATGATTTTCTATTGGATAACAATCTGGTTTACATAAGCATGCTCCTGAGCCACTATCAATAAATGCAACAAAATATTCTACTTTATATTCTTTATAGGTTATACCTATAGGAATATATATACTGTTAGGGCTTGTCGTTTTGGTATATATATCAGTTTTCCATTATAAAGTTATCTTTATTGTTGGACCCCGCTCTTTTAGTGGGATTTTGAATTATAAAAATTAACATTAAATGAGAAATTTGTGGTGAATTATTCTTGTGTAAAGAAAGAGAAAAATTCAAGAATGGGGATTGTTATATG
>JAOTAX010156874.1:0-14675 GCA_025629825.1 Erythroxylum guanchezii
ATGGGTAGCTAGTCCATCAAACTACTGGCGCCAGTTTAATCACCAAATCTCCTTAAAACATCTAGAAGTGATGATATTACTATAAACTCTTTATTTGAGTGAATGTTCCCTGGTACATGTTTCAATTAATAACTCCAACATGTAGACACTGGATTAATACTCTGTAAAAATCCATTATGATCATATCAAGAATTGTAATGAAACACATATGAGTTCATCACTCATCAAGATTGTGGTTCATAATAAGTGAATGCTTAAGTTGTATGTTTTAAGATTAAAGTAATAACCCGCTTTATTCTTAAAAACATACATCATTCCAGATTCATTTAATAGTGCCATTATCGATAGTAAACTACTATCATGATATAAAACTCATCATTCCCTTAAAGTAAACTCCTTTACTTATATGGAGATAAATCACAACACCACAATCTAAACCATAATCAAGCGACCAATTTGATTATTCAACTGTTAATCAAGTATTTTTTATTCTTAGAATATATTTGTTTCCCATACATCTCTATGTATATGTACATTACTTACAAAAGAATCTCGGTACCTTTTGACTAGATATACAATACTCACACAAATAAAACCAAACTCTTTTGTTTCATTAATAATAAATATTTTTATTACAAAACTGCAACTGGACGAAAATTAAGTTACATGTAAATACACTTGCTTTCCAGGGCATTATATTTACATAACTCCAACATTAACTAGGTCAATGTGCATGTGACATTCTTGAATGGACTACACCAAACCCACATAACATGTAATTCATAAATCGAAAATAGTTTGCCCAAATGACACATTTTGGAAACTTGTTTTTCATATACATGAGATATTTTGAAAACCATTTCCGAAAATCTGATTTCGTAAACATGTTATCTTTTCAAAAAAAAAAAGAAGAGTCATTTTCAAAGCCTTTTCATAAATCACCAATAAAATTTATATATCAATCATAAAGCAATTTCTTAATTCATTCAAGAAGAAATAAATGCAACAAATCTTGATGTAATTAAAATCATTAAAATTCCTTGATTCAAAGAAAACATTTAGTGACTTATTTACTCTATTATAAGCATGTACCCACCTTGAATTCTTTACTTAAGAAATTGGCTTAAGGATGTCTTTCCTCTTGCTCCTCTTGCCTCCCTTGATCCCCTTTTTGATTTCCTTCATAAATGAAAAATTCCCATTCAATAGGAATTCAAATTTGAGAACCCTAAGAAAATACATTCACCAAATTGATCCTAGAATACTTAAACCCATACATTTCCTAAGCTTTAAGAATCATAACCCTTGCAAAATCCCAAAAAATTAATTAAAACCTTACCTTGAATCTTCACTAAATAACAAGATGGTTAGCTCAAATAGAAGCTCTTCTCTTCCTCTTTCTTTTCCCCTTCTTGAGCAACCCCAAAATCTCTTTTTAAAACTAAGAAAAGATGAAACCTAGCTCAAAACTTCATTCTTTTCTTTACTTCACAAAACCTCTCTTCCTCAGCTTTTTGTTTTCGTATTTCACTTCTTCTTTCTTCTCACTCACATTTTTCTCTTCTTTATGAAGAAGACAACATTTCTTTCTTCCCATTTTACACTTAATGAATGCTAAAAGTCCGTTTACCCTTCCTTTATACCTTATGTCTTTTTAACCTTAAGTGATCTTCCAAAAATACCCCTTTATGCATTCTTACAACTTTTAATTTAACTAACCTATGAAATAAATTCTACTAAAATAGACATAAAAAAATTTAAGTCCTAAAAATTTACCTATCTAAACCTTATAATTATTTTAGATCATGCCTAACTAAAGAAAAAAAAATCAGGAGCTAACAGATTGAATGCATGCTTGAACTTGGATCAGGCTACTTAAGTAGAGAGTGAACCATGTTGAGTGATGAAAAGTAGTTGGTTGCATAAGGTTACTCAAAATTTGACACTTGAGCAATCAGGTAGTGTAGAGATGCATAATTAAATTTTTTTTTGAACCAGTGTGAGGATTGAGCCTATATGACTCCGTCTATAGTCATTTTATTTCTTTAATTGTGTGATGCTTCCTTAGGTTACTACCTTCAGAACTTGCTTTGAATCAGTTTGAGTCTACTAGATCCATGCTTAATAGAAATAATTAAGGTCCTTTTTGTGTTAACCTTTGGGCTTAAATGAACTACCTTTCATTATCCTTTGCTACCCCCGTTAACCCTTAACCTTTTTGCTTCTTGAAAACACCCCACATTTTAAAACCCGAAACCTATTAGCCTACTCATTTACAAGCTTAGTAGAGTATTAAGTGATGCAATAGTTTGGGATATTTGCTATTTTTTTTTTTTTGAGACGAGTTGAGTGATACTTCTACTCTTAGATCACATTGCATTTAGTTGCTTTTTTGTGCATTGTTTCTTCGTTTATATATTAAAAAAAGAAAAAAAGGAAGAACATTTTAGTACCATCAATAAGTGCAGAGTAGTAGTGTATTTACATTTGCATATCTCATAAATATGTTTTGTTATCCCTTTGTTCACTTATTACTTTACGAATGCTTGTTTTAAACCCCTTACCCCTTTTGACCACCTGAACCCTTACTATATCACATCCCAAAGCAAGTTTTTTTGATCTATTTATGCATGTAATCATTGTAAAGGAGAATTAATGTATTAGCAAGCCTATGGTAGTGTAGTTTCCTATAGGGAGCTTGAGCGAAACACTAACCATCAAACACTTGTCAAAAATAAGTGAAATCATGAGGAAGATTCATTTTGCGTTTATACTTATCTTTGAGTGATGGTGCCATAAGTTGAGTTTGCTTATGTACACTAATGAAAAGTAGTCATAATATGTTTAGTAGCTTGACATTTGAGTAAGCTAAACTTTGAGGGATTGCTGCTTTGATCTTTGTGAAAATGAAGTGAAGGAATTGATAGGTTGTGTTTGATTTTTGAGGACAAGCAAAGATTTAAGTGTGGGGAAGTTGATAGTTGTGCATTAGTGTGTGTTTTTCTAAGTATTTGGCATGTGTTTCTTACATAATAGGTTATTATTGTTGTATTTTAGGATTTATTTTGTGTGTTTTTGTTTAGTTTGATCTTTATGGTTGTTTTTTTTACGCTTGATGTTGGTTTAGGGTAAGAATTGAACATTTTGGTGTAGGAATGAAGGGTGGCCACCTTTATGATTGAGCTAAGAACTAAGAGAGGAGAAGAGAAGTGGAGGAGCTGTATAACAATTACCTATGATCGTGGGAAAGGGCTCGTTTCCCATGACCGTGGGAAATCTCGACATAAAGTTTTTGCCACATTAACCTAGGATCTGGGAAGTAGGCAGAAAAAACATGCATGTTTCACCTTTTTTTAGGGTTTTATGACTCGTCTAGTGATATATAAGGGCACAAATCCCTAGGACCAAAGGAGGGTCAGAAGAACTTGCCTCCTTGAGCAAAAAAAAAAACAGATTGAGAGCCTAGAGAGAGGTATAGAATCAAGATTTCCATTCCAACTGGGCAAAGAGCACACCAACCTCAGATTTTCCAAATCTAGGCAAAGAAGAGGAGGAGCTTGCTTCTTCTAGTTCTTATTTCATTTCTCTCTTCTTGCATCTTTATTATGGATTATTTGGTTGTTGGAGATGTTAATGACATTATGAGTGGTTGAGTTATTTGTAGAGATTACTTTTGAACTACTTGTGGAACTCTTATTTTGTTGATTTGAATGAATAATGCTTTTCATGAGTGTTAAGCTTATACCTTGCAATATATTGAGAAATTGAGTTGGGTAAATTGTGTAGGTTGTTCAATGAGAATTGGCACTCTATAGATCTACATTCATCATTAATTGATTAGTTAGAGAGAGATGATCTTGGCTTATTAGTTGATTACCTATAGGATAACGTCATAACTAGTTGAATTGGTGGATTGATTTTGTAGATTGAGAGATTGCTTAATCATCTCCATTTAATTTGGCTAGGGATAATTAATTATACCTTGAGAGAGGGTAGTTAATAAATTAGGACATCTTAGGTGAGGCACAATTCAATTAACAAGGTAGGAGGGAGATAAGATAGTGAAAAAGTGATTTCTAATTGTTTAATTTTGAATTCCAAGTTTCTGCACTTTTGCTTTATCATTTATTCATTGTTAGTTGTTTGATTTAGTTTAATTTTTTTATTTATATTCATTAAAATTGGTTCTTAAACAAAAAGCAACCTGAATCAAGCGGTGCTTAAGTACAATCCTTGTTGGATCGATATCCTCTTTTCACTACAAGTTATGACCCATATACTTTCAGTTTTGAGCGTAAAACTAGTAGTTTGTTTTGCAATCAACAAGTTTTTGCATATTACACAATACAATTATCAAACTAGGATATTACAAACTCTCCCTTCTTATAGAACTTTCATCCTCAAAAATTTAAACAAATTTAGTCGTCTCAAAAATATGGATTTTGACTTCATATCCATTCTTTGTGCTTCCGCTTTGTTAATCACTTCATAGGGACCAACATATTGTGGCCTTAACTTTTCACATTGCCTAAAACAGACTATTCCTTTCCATGATAATATTCGCAAAAATTCTTTGATTTTTTAACTTTAACTCTAAATTCTTCCTCCATTTCCAAACTTAGCTCTGCTGTCGATTTTAGATACTATTCCTTTGACCCGCATACTTTTGATATTATTTGCGATTATCAGAACTAATTCAACCTAAATAATTTTCTTTTATCTATCTAATCATCATATACTAGCACTCTACGTAACTATATACTTCCAATCACTTACAACTTGATTAATCTATTAAGAGGATACCTACCTTGGATGGTTAGGAAATGGGCAGTTTTTTTATTTGATCCTTTATCTCCCATATACTATCATATCTTCTTAGATTTTGCGAAGTTGCTACCATAAAATCCTTCATAATATGCTTCCATTTCCATTCTCGAATAGGGTGTGGCTGAGCAATTTTTTTTTGTTCTTTAGCTCTCAGTCTTGACTTGTTGATTTAAAAAGCATTTAAACATATACTTTGTTATCACCCTTTCATACCTTTTCGATCTTAATGCACTTTCAAGGTATAATGCCTCTTTGTGACCCTCATATGCATAATACATATTAGTGAGCGACTTAATCTAGAATTTCTTTCTTAAGTGCAGCCATGACTCACACAATCCCTGACCTAACACCAACATAATGTTACCTCTCAATAAAATGCCCTTGGAATTTTCTACTTATCACCATATAGTTTCATTGCTTTCGCTTTCTCACTAATAATCAGTTCAATCACAACTTTGCTAACTTAACCATACTTGAAACCATCCATTTAACACTATCACGATTCACATTTACTTAGATTACTGTTAATGAAACTGTGATTGGGATTCTCCACAAAACAATTGTTTTTGTATACTTCTAAATAACAAACATTTCCTTTCTCATTATATATAATTATAAACAAAACTCAATCATATTTTTCTTATATTTCTTATGCCTCACGTGGACTCCTTAGCATTCGAATCTCAAATCTATAAGTGAACTATGTATTGAACTGTTGTCATTTCCCATCATATTCTTTGGAAGCAAATCAATCATTTAAGATCATATCGTAAGACACTAACATAATATCATATTCACCTAAAAAACCATTCAATTACTTCAGAGTTCAAACGTTACTATCTCATAATGCAATTTCGAGCTTGTCAAACCTCAATCTCTTCAACTGCGCAACTTTGATGTTCAATAAAAATATCTTTAATTTTCCATTTCTAATACTACAAAACATTGATATGATTTTAGGTACCTCACAACTTATTCTGGGACTTTATTAGTTACTAAAAAAAATTAATTACCTAAAATCTCCATGCCATACTTGTTCAAATTTCTCATATATAATTCTTATCATTCACCCAATCGTCAACTATAATTATCTGCAAAATAATATCTCTGAGTTCTATTGAGACAATTTTCCATTATGGATCAAAATTTATCACTACAATTTCCTTGAAAATTTTACCATCATTTGCACTCATCTGATTTTTAAGAAATAGCACAATTGACTTACATCGAAAGGAACTTAAAATAATGAATGTCACTACTTAGAATCGATATCCTAATATACATATAATTGGAAGTTTATATCAAACTGATCATTACTCTAAAAAAATGTTCAATCATCAATCTTGATTAAATATTCCATCATAATGTCATCTATAACATTACTTGATACGAATCCATAAATCACCGTATAATCAAAATAGACTTGACCTTAAAAATAAAATTTTATGCTAAAATTGATTAATCAATCACTCTATAATAAGGTTATAACATTTAAACATATCAAAATTCTGTCACCAATTACTCGTATCAATAATTAATCCTCCAACCGTAGTAAGCAATTTCATCCTCCAGATATATTGGAAAATTACTTTTCCAGTATTAAAATGCTAAATAAACTCATAAACTTTTGTAATTATTGAGTCATAGAACTAAACAACTTGTATAGTAATTTCTTAGTACTTTTCTAGCTATCATGGATGATATGCTAAGAGATGGGAGCATTCTACATTTTCTGCTAAATATTTATCTAACTTCCATTGTGTACCAATCCCAATTTCCTTTATAAGCAATCCAAGTCAACACAATGTACTATTAGTGAATTTCCTTCTTGGTATGACTTCATAGTCATGGATGTATAATCAACTTATTAAAGAGCTTCTAATTCTAACTACTATGTAACTACCTCTGTAAACATTTTACGCTACTGGTGTAGCTTTAGCGAAAATAGTGTTCATCAAATGGCAATCTAAAAGCTCCAACTTCACACTAATTTATCTAATGAAATCTTTTAACATCTATGAGTGCCTAGTTCTGGGTTCGGTCTCAATATATTCATCACTACCGGTGCCTATCACCATACCAAATGTATCCTCAGCGTCTTATTGGGTTACTACATTTACCCCAACCTATACAGGTGGTCTCTTTCCACATTAGCTACACCTTGGTATTGAGCTCCTAGTGTTTTAGGAGCCTTTGGACACTATAGGTGATTTGACTAACCTCTAACTATACGATATTTCTCATCTCATCCTTTTGTCACCAAGCCATCTAAATTTATTATTGTTATCCTAATCCAACCAAATTAGGGAAATTTCAGGGTCTCTACTCTTATGAAACTAATTTTCACCTAACTTACAAATACGCTCGATCAAACTTCCTGACATTATTAAGGCGGCGAGCCCTCGCCGCTGACACATCACCGCTGCCCTTATCTGTATTGTTCACTTAAGGCAAAAACAGAATTCCACCGACAATTTTGCCATTCCTAACTGTTCTGAACAGGGTTGATTTATAAAGGAAAACATTTACTAAACTGTCCCTGTGCTTGGCCTCCTGAGCTGAAGGTAATTTATGTGCTAGAGCCTCTAGTATGGCTTTAGGACACGTAAGGTTTCGTTGGTGCATTATGTTGTGAACTCAAAGATAAATTATATAACAATGGGAAATTATTTTGTAAACTCAAATGCATGGAAAATAACAAAACTTTTTAGGTTTCTCATTTTATAAAAACAACGTAAAATACATTAACATGTATAGAGACAACCCTATTTCAAAACAGGCTCTGATACCACCAGAAAGGACCCATTCTGGAGCTCCCCTTGTGGAACTTGAGTGGAGGCCTCTCGGCGACCTTATGGTAGCCCTCCAATTAATATCTAACTTGACTGAAGGGTTCCCGCAAAGCCAAGTCATTCAATTATTTAAAACCTTTTATACTTTAATAATTAAAAGTGTGGCAAATAGTGGGAATTTTTCTATCATTTTATCGAAAATTTAGACAGCATAATAACTACATTTTGACATTTCCATAATTTTTAAAAGCCTTGTAAAATTTGAAAACACCTCTATATTCACACCAATTTCTCAACTACAAATTTTGAACTTTAAGTCCACTCATAAGCAGCCCAAACAAATAATAATCAATAGTCACTACAATAAACTTTTAAAATCTAAAAACATTCATGCATTTCATTTAAAAGCTTTTATAAACGTTCATTATTTATACAAATGTACATAGCAAAATGACACAAACACAACAGCACCCGACAATATAACTAATCTTAAGGTGGAGTCCTAATTATTATAGCACTTGTACGTATACCTAAGGTGGTTTGTTTAAAAACATAAAATTAAGGATGACCTAAACGAGCTCAATGAGTGTAATCAGTTTACAAGAAAATTAAACTTTTCATAACAATATAACTGCAATATTCCAATCGAATCATAAAGCTAAATGGTAAAGCATTTTCCATAACAATTTGTTCGTGCATCATCAAATCTAATAATAATATAACATTTCATAAAACACAATTTTAAATTTTTTGAGAAGCTATTCGAAATGCTTTTCGAAATTAAACTCATCATATAACATTTTCCATTTTCTATTTTCCTTAATCAATAAACAGTGGTGGCAATAAGTTTTATGAAAAATTTAATACTGAAAAATAAGCCAACTACTAACATTGGTACCATACGGTACCTCTCAAATCACTTTTACCATAAATGGTGGCGACATTACTATTTTCATGACTTTCCTTACTTAACTTAGCCCTCCACAAGTTTCTTTCCATATGATACACTAGGCATAAAGTCACGGAATTGGCTCTGCATCGCTTACGTGCGACTAGTTAACCATTATTTATAGAGCTAGTTCTGCATCTCTTAACTGTAACAGGTTAATCGCTATAGACCGATAGTTACGAAGATCAATCTACATCGCTTACCTGTAACAAGTGACAGAGCTAGTTCTATATCGCTTACCCGTGACTGGTTAGCCACTATTTACGGAACTAATTCTACATCACTTACCCGTATGAGGTTAACCGTTATAAATATACTGGTATAATAACATGTAAAAGCCTAGCAGTGTACCATAGGCAAAAGTAACTCTTACATTTACGACTCATCTTATTTTCTAAACTAAGTATGGGAGGATTCATAATTGAATTATTTCAATGTAACTCCCAAACATATAAAATTTAACTTTCAACTTAAAACTCATATATTGCCAAAACATACACTTATGTTATCAATATTCACTTGTTAAATATCATTTGCATAAAACTCAGTATAAATATTTATTTCATGATCAAATGAAAACCATTTGGATAAACTCAATTTAAAGAACACTCACATGACATCAATTCTACAAAGAATTAAGTCATAAAATAGTTAAATACACTCACAACTTGCTAGTTTCCTTTTCATCACTTCGAAAAAATTTACTTGGCTTCATTTTTTGATTTAAAAACCTAATACCAATACATTCAACTCCTTAATACATTTTTCAATTAAATATACCATAAACCATGTCAACTTCATTACTTTCCACATCACTTGACATCCTTAATCACACTCCCATGGTTATTACTTCATAACCATATTTTTATACTAAAATGCCCTTAAGGCTAAACATAACATATTATACATTAAACTCTTCCAATTCAATTTCATTTGATTTCTAACACTTAAAACCAATCCAAATTCACTCCCCTGACATTTTGATAAATAAATTTAAGACAAAAAATTTCATTAATAATTTTTTTTACAAAATCAAGCCCTCTAGGCCGAATTTCAACTAAAACCAATTCCAAACCAATTATTTTTCATTTCTTTACTTCATTAGCATCAAAATAATGCTACGGACATCATAACACATCAAAATAGAAGTTTGGATCATAACACATTAAAAACTTAACCTTGGCAAAAAAACTCATCTAATCATTTCCATGGTTTTTCTTTCATGCTTTCATCATTAAACTAACTTCCTAATGTCACTCATTAATATTAAATCATCAAATGACAAAATAAAACACTTTAGGAAATAGATCTCACCTTTGACCAAGTTTGACTAAGGCTTCATACATTAGGTTTCTTGAGTTTCTTCTCCCAATTGCTTCCAATGTAATAAAACCTTAATATTACATCAAAAGGGTGCAATTTACACCATCAAAACCAAATCTATCCTATAACCTAACAAATAAAAAAAAATCAAGATAAGTAAGTTTACCTGCCCATTTTCTTCTTCCTCTTCACTTGGACAGCTATGAAATCTTGTTAGATGCTTGATTGGAGGTAGAAGAGCATTAAAAAGGTTTAGATCACTCCTCTATGGCCATAGCTGAACCTCTCTCTTCTCCTTTCTCTTTTCTTTTCTTTTTTTCTCTCTTTCTCTACGTTTCTCTCATCAATGGCCAGCCACCAACAATTAAAGAAGGTGAAGGCTTTGTTGAACTACAATTTTGCCCCCATTTCCATTATAATTACACTTTATCCTTAATAACATCTTATAATTACAACTTAACCAAAATGTATCATATTTACACTTTTACCCATGCCACTTGTCACAATTTAATTGGTTCTCTTCTAATGACTCATCATTCCACTTACTTCTTGTAAAAATACCAAACTGCCCTTTAATGAATACAAAAAGACCAAATTGCCCTTTAATGCATTTAATCAAAGTTTTAAAATTAGACCGGACTGGCCGGTTCGACTGAAAATAATATGAACTGGCTAACTGTCCAGTTCAGTTTTATTTAATAACCCCTATATATAAAAATTGGTCAGTTTATGGTCGGTTTGGATTTATTTAATAACCCTTATATATAAAAACCGGTTGGTTTATCAATAAACTTGTTGAATTAATATATAAGGAAGTTTAGATTTTAGAAACCAAAACTCTCTCCTTGCCGCTACTCTTTGCTCTTCAGTCTTCACCATCTTCTCTTCACATACTTCAATCTTTGCCTTTTATCTTTCTCATACTGATATTCTTTAATACTCACTAAATTTTTAGTATATTTTAACTAAGCTTTTTAATTGGATTATTACAGGTTCATCGACATAGACAATATTAGGTAGTCGCTCGATTATGCTCTTTTTTTTTGTAATATAAGCATTTATAATTTATAAATTTGTCTCTTTATTTATTATTTTGTCTATAAGAATTGTTAAAGTTATAATTAAAATCTTGTATAGAAAGAATATTATTTTTATTGGTATAATTTAATAATATTTTACTTTTTATATACGATGCTTCATATTTTGAATTAATAATATTTTTATACAATTTATTTGTAAAATTAATTTACAATAAAAATATATTGATACATTATATATAAAATATATTGTTCAATAATATGGACTAAATGTAATAAATAATTTCTCACAACATTGTATAACATTTGGTGAAAATGTAGCTAAAAATATTTGGCAATGTTTCAGAAAACGTAGCTAAAAACATTTGGCAATATTCTATAAAACGTAGCCAAAAATATTGAGCTATGTTTTTAGGCTACGATTATGAAAACATCCTTAATAGTATTTAGCTATGAAAAAAAGTGTAGCAAAAAACTATTGACGACAATTTCTAAAAAATTCGACTATAATTTTTATCTAGGGGGATTTGACGATATTTTGGGTGACGAAACATAAACACAACTAAAAACTATCGGCAATGTTTTTTACAAAATTAGCTACGATTTTTTTGTAGCCAAATTAATATCAACTTTGTTGTAGTGATAAGTTATTTCTTTTTCATTCTCTTTTCTTTGAAACTTTATTTTATAATTTTAAAGTATATATATATATATGATGACACAATTTCAAATAAAGTGAGCGTTCTTTATCAAAAATTGAATAAATTATAGTTTAATTCCTAATATCATGGTAAAAGAAATTGAATACATTTAAGTCCTAATATCATAGTAAACGGAACTGATTAAAGTCCTATTATCATAGTGATACTGTATTAAATTACGCGGTGCTGTTTTATTTCAAATGAATAGGTTTGTGTGCTTTCCTTAACAGGTTAGGGTTGTAAGGAAAGTAGTCATAGTACTGGAGCTTTCTTCGATGCTATCACTTTGATACTGAAGTAAGCAAGAGGTGTAAGAAGCAGATAAATAAAAGAATATAAAGATATTGATAAATAAGAAGTTGAGAAATAAACGAGTATAAGGATATTGGTATTTGTACCTTTCTCATGTAATTCCCCTTTTATATAGATTATATATAGTAGAGTTTCAACGTAATCCTAACATCACTTGTAATCATCGTCGTTTTATCCTTATCTAGAATAAGAATAAAGATCTGTTTTATCCTTTACTAAAATGAAGGGATAATTTATATCACCAAATTCAAATAAATTTTCAAGCATATCAAAATTATAATGATCTTAACCTAAATATGGAAAGTGATGTTTATTGATTTTATGCTTTCAGGATTTAACTACTGCTGCACAATGATTAAGCCATTTTCTTAGTATGTATCATTTTCCCCAACTCCATTTTGCTCTTGGGTTTACCAAAGGAGAATTGTTAGAAGTACAAGCCTAAAGAACATGAAGAAACTTAGAGGAATACAGATATGATTATTTTCATTCATGGATAAAATTTATAGTGAATACCACAAAGTAGTTAAGGAGAGGGATAAGGTAGAGAGTGCTTTCTCTAGGCCTGTAAAGATCACATTAATCAATAATGAAAGGGTCATGGATAGAGATGTAAATTTTAGACCCGCCCAATTTTGGGCTGGAAGGTCGAGCGCGGCCTTGCCCGTGGCCTGACCGAAACTATAAAAAAGATGTCATTTTTTAATTTTTTTAAAAATATTACCGGATGGGCTAGGCTGTGGACTGGCCAGCTTCGGCCCGTTGGCTCACGGGCGGTTAGCTCAACCCATTGACATGCCTATTCATGGAGAAAAAACTCTTTAATATGTTTCCATCGGGCTCATTGATATGCCTATTCATGGAAAGAAAAAAACTCTTTAATATGTTTCCTTCCTAAAAGAAGATTTACCAAGCTTGACTAATTTGCAAAAGGTCTAAAGCAAGCTCTTAAGGAATTGAGGAAAAGATTCAAAAGCGACGACTTTAAATTCAAGATTGTTTGATGCTATCATAAGACTAGATCTTTTGAAAATTGAAATTGTGATAATTTGATCAATGCTAAAACGATAGTTTTTGATACATGTAAGACGCTCACTTGGAAGAAGTTTCTTGACCTATGGTTCTTATACCTAGACATCACCCACGCTTCTAATAGTCCTAAGCCTTCACAAACTGAGAAGCCCGGCGAGCTTTGTCATACAGAGGATGGTCTTGAGGTCATTATGCCTCCCAGCAACACCTTTGCTAGTTGTGCCTAGTTTACTTTAATGTTCTTGCTTCTCCTCTATCCTGTAAAAGCGTAGCTGTATAAATGCTCACGCTTTTACTATATTTTTAGATTTATAATACAAATGCTTTTGATAATCATATTTGTCATATTTGATTCCTACCTTTCACTTTTTTATTTTTTATTTTATTCTTGGTTCTTCTTTTATTAAATCTGTTACAATATTCCATATGCTTTTATGAAAGTTTTCCTCATATGCTTGTTTACAATCATTATGCTTGATACTTTATACTTCATAAATTTTTGAAATGAGGAATCCCTTGTTGAGGTTTTTTTTTTAATGCTCATACTTCTAACTTGTACTTTTTTATACGCTTGTTCCTTTACATTTTGCTCTTTTTTGTTAAGCTTGAATATTCTCTTAATTTATTGTCAAGTTAATCCCATATAAACTTGAGACTTTTTTTCCCAAGGGGTAATTGAGGAGTTCTTTCCTCACTAGGACTTTAGCCTATTGACTTATGAAATTTTTGGAAGTTAATTAAAGAGTATTTTCCTCGTAAATCTGAGAACTGTTGGCTTATAGGATTTGTAAACAGTTAATCTAGGGATTTCCTTTCTCACCTACAACTAAGGCCTGTAGGCTATATGGTTTCTCAAAAGTTAACTAAGGACTTCTTTCTTGACCTAAACTTAAGGCTTGCAGGTCTATAGGGTTTCAGGAAAGTTAGCTAGGGAGTCCTTTCCTTATTTGAACTTGAGGCCTATAGATTGTGGAACTATCGTATATACCCCAAATTAATACCTAAATTCTTGCAAACAATGTTGTAATACAGGAAAGTAAGAGTCGATCCTACAAAAAATTTCAACTTGCTAATTATTACGAAAGAAAATAATTAGAGAAGGGGTTGCGAAATTTTATACTAAGGAAAATAAGGGAAATAATAAAACAAAAGTATTTAACAAAACGTAAGGGAAATAATAAAATGAAAGTATTTAACAAAACAAACCTTAGTTTAGGGTTGCTTCCACCCTTGAAACCATGATTAACCATTGGCATAAAAACGATTATTTCATCAATTATATATTCGATGTGATACTAAATATCCGTCTTTTCTTACGAATTTAACCATTATTGCTTAACAACCTTAGATACAATCCAAAATTTAATTAAAAATAGCATTAAGAAATGAAAGGCCATCAAAGCAAGATAACACAATATCTATAGTTGTATCTAATCTAGTTAAATGCTTTCCCTAACTAAGAGTAATAATTTTTGACACAATAAATTAAAACTCCTAGTTGCTAAAAATGATTAAAAAAATATATTGAACTTTTTTGTATTCAAACTTTAATCTAGCAAATTATTATTTAAAGCAATGAACTAATCGCGTGCATTGGAAATCAACTTAAAGTAATCATAAAATAGAAGCATAGAAAAGCAGTTGAATACATGAATAAATGAAATACTCTACTATAAGACCCAATTGCCTCCCAATCTTTAAA
>JAOTAX010156891.1:0-14674 GCA_025629825.1 Erythroxylum guanchezii
ATTATTATTTGATTTTCATCAAAATTATTAATCGTGAAGTCATTTTGACTTAACA
The DNA here is from genome assembly GCA_025629825.1 of Erythroxylum guanchezii. Taxonomy (NCBI): domain Eukaryota; kingdom Viridiplantae; phylum Streptophyta; class Magnoliopsida; order Malpighiales; family Erythroxylaceae; genus Erythroxylum; species Erythroxylum guanchezii. Next base: position 56 of record JAOTAX010156891.1, read on the forward strand.
ATCTCCCCCTTTTTGATGATAATAAATAATCATAGTTTTTAGAAATATAGTCCAATATTATTTATAAGACGATTTACAATTGAAAAAAATTGTAAACTTTATCTTCTATACATTTCTCTTCTTTTTCTTTTCTTCTTCTTCTTCATTTCTTTTTCATTCCTTCTTCATTTCACGTTCCTTTTTCTTTTCTTCTTCTCTTGTTCGTCTCTTCTCCTTCTCCCCCTATCTTTCTCATTTTCCCCTTTCTCCCCCTATTTGTTATTGATCAAAAATCATGACCGAAGATGTTTCATAATTTCAGAAAACATTTCCTTCATTTCAGTGCGGAGTGACCTAAGGTCTTGTCGTATATACTCTACTTCCTTATGCAAGTTACTCACTAAAGGATGCAGATCATCAACCTTGTCATGAATTTCTCCAATTTTTTCAGCTAAGGGATCATCATTCTTCTACTGTACTACTTCAAAACCAATAGTAGTACCATATGCTTCTAAAGGTATAACATCTGGTTCAATGATTATAAGACCAGGAGGTTTGAAAGATAAGTTTCTTTCTAGGAGATCAAGGTCATCAGGTCTGGGTAGTCTTGGAACTTGTTTTCCAAATAGGTGTAGTACATCTCCAATTGAAGAAATAGAACTCAAGGGTCTAATGTGCATGATTAAGTGCACAAGAGTCTCTATATTGTAACTGATATCTCCAACTCTAATGATTCTGTACTGCCCTTCTATGATTCTGCCAACTGCTTGGGAAGTTTCATCAGTGATTCGATGACCACAATTACTTCCTGATGCCTTCGAGATGTGATGAGAAACATAAGTTCCTTTGTGATGAGCTGTATAACACGCCTCATCTATGTTTCGCACTTTAGCTTCAATCTGATCTTCTGTCAAATCACTTGTCATCCCTTTAGGATACATTTTCTTCTTCCTCTTTTTCCCATTGCAAATAATGTAAGGTCTTGGCTAAATGTCAGATACAATCTTTATCACAGTTTTTTTTGTAACTGGGAAAATAGTGTATTTCTGCTTGGTCATCTGTGTTGGGTATGGTTTGGATCTCTCTTCCCGCAGAACACTATACAACCTTATCTCTCCATCATTCAACAGATGCATTGTACAACTATTCACCAAGATTGGTTCAAATTGTACCTTGACTAACCTTTTCAGGGGTTTTCTTATGATTATAGAGCTGCTACTCCTGACAGGTTGAACTTCTTCAATAATCTTTGTTTTCAAATCCTCTTTTCTTATTGGTTGAGAAGGATTAACCTGTACTAAACTGTGTTCAGCTGACCTTTTCTTTTGTTGAACATCAGTTGGAGTGCTCTTCTTCTGACTGATTTTCTACTTTTTGTTTTCTTCAATCAGTCTAGAAGTCTGTTGTTGAAGTTGAGATTGAGGTTTTCTTTTCTCAAATTCTAACTTCCTTTTTATTTTAGTCTCTTTAGCCAATTTTGCTTAATCTTCCTTCAAAATTGAGACTAAAGATCTGGTTGCCTGTGGTGCCTTCTTCTCAGAGTTTCCACCATGAATCAACTTTTTACCTCTCTTTTCCTCTTGTTGATGCAGGGTTCGTACTCTAGGCGACCTTTTTGCTTGCTTTGGTTTCTCCAAAAGAAGTATTTCTCCTTTTCTCTTCAAGATCACTTGAGTCTCTAACTGTCGCACTTGGCTTTCTTCTTTTTGAGAAATCGCCTTTTCTCCGATTGCTTCAGCTGACGATTTCTTCAGTCCTTCTGTGGACATTCTTCCAATGGATTGAGATTTTAATTTTCTTGTGGGAGTTCCTTTTTCATTCAAGCTTCGCTTAATAACGTGCTCCCCCTCAATCCTTGCTATTTTCTTATAATCTGTTTCTTCTCTTTCTAGATTCTTCAAGCCCATTCTACTAATAGTTGAAGCATTGATGACGCTTTTGATATTCATCTTCATCCTGTTTCCTCTCTACAAGAGAATTCCAGAATCTTTGAAGATTCTTATCAGCATCATCCCATACGGTAGGGCAGTCGAGTCTTTCTTCGACTTTACCATATAATGGAGGATAAGATATGGAAGATCTGTGGGCTGGCTATTAAGTAGATGAAATAGGCATTGCTCATCTAACGTCGTTACCAAATTCCTCGATCCTATTCTAGGTAGAACACAACGAAAGAGTAGTGAGTGTAGAACCCTAGCCTTTGGTACAAGACTTGAGGCCTTCTTTTCCTTTGGGTTATTACTTCCATATAGTTGTCAATTAATTTGAATCTCCTCCATGCTAACTTGTGTCATCCATCTAGCTTTGTGAGCTAGCTTCTCTCCAACACATAGACACTTAGTGGCCTTCTCAATTGTCTTCAGTGTCACTATGATCGACAATTTATCCACCACTGATACTAAGGTATCTTCAACTACTTCCAAATTCTTCCAGAAGTCATATACTTCGTTCATGTAAACTATTTCATGAACTCGAAAGAAATTCTTCCATCTGGCTGCCACAATCTCAGGTTCGATATCCATCTAGTCCGGTTTCAAGGACTCAAAATCAATAACTCTTCCACTAGTCATTGATTGCTCCATTTGTTTTTGTAGTTAACAAGGAACTAAATGCATAAATGTATTTCTCAAAGAGGTGAAGTTGGTTTCTGAAGTTGAGAGTGAGAGCAAGGAAGGTTTGATATCCAAACAGAGTAATGAAAAGTTTTTGTTGAGAGTTCTTCAAAAGTCAATGTCAAGGTATGTTAAGAGTGTTCTAGAGTTGGTGGTATTCTCAGGGCTTTGAAAATCGTTCCCTCCAAAACTTTCTTATAATAGAAGTCACCGTCTGTAACTTATTGTTACTGTTACCATTAACTTTTACAACTTTTTATCTTCCTGAATAAGAAGACCATTTGGGTTATGACGTGTCAAACGGTTGATTACTCAGCATAACCATGTTCAGGTTTCATCTGATTTCTTTGAATCTTTCTTCACTCAATGGCTTCGTGAAGATGTCTGCCCACTGATAGTTCATCTCAACAAATTGTAGACTTACGATCTTCCTCTGAACGTAGTCTCGTAGGAAATGATGCCTAACTTCGATATGCTTTACCCTCGAGTGTTGTATTGGATTCTTTGATAGATTGATAGCACTTGTGTTGTCATAGAAGATTGGGATTTGATCTTCATGTATTGAATAATCTTCTAGCTGGTACTTAATCCACAACGTCTATGAGCAGCAACTTGCGGCTGGCATATACTCAGCTTTTGCAGTTGATAGAGCAATTGAGCTTTGCCTCTTACTCGACCAGGAAAGTAGGTTGTGGCCAAGGAAGTGACATTCTCCACTCGGACTCTTTCAATCAATCTTATCAGCGGCGTAATCAGCATCATAGTAGCCAATTAACCTGAAATCTTTACCTATCTCATACATTAAACAAAGATCAGTAGTACCTGATAGATAGCTCAAAATTCTTTTAACAGCAATATAATGAGACTCTCTAAGATCAGCCTGAAATCTTACGCACAAATAAACACTAAACAAAATATCAGGTCTGCTTATTGTAAGGTAAAGTAAAGAACCAATAATTCCTCTATAGAGGGTTTGATCAACCTTCTTTCCAGATTCATCCTTAGACAAAAGGTTTGAAGGATGCATAGGAGTTGACATTGGTTTTACTTTTTCCATCTCATACTTAATCAACAGTTCCTTGATATACTTCTGTTGATGAATAAAAATCTTTCTTCGGTTTGCTTAACTTGCAACCCAAGAAAGAATTTTAATTCACTCATCATGCTCATCTCAAACTCATTCTTCATCAAATTCTCAAAACTAGTACATAACTTTTTAGACGTTGCACCAAAGATAATATCATCAACATAAATTTGAACTATGATGAAATCATTCTTAATGCATTTTCTAAATAACATCTTATCTACATGACCTCTACTGAAACCATTCTCAATTAGAAAAGAACTCAGACAATCATACCAGGCTTAAGGAGCTTGTTTCAGTCTATACAAAGCTTTATGAAGTCTATAGATATGGTCTGGTTTCTTGACATCCTCGAAACCAGGAGGTTGTTTTACATAAACTTCTTCATCTATAAAGCCATTCAGAAATGAACTTTTCACATCCATTTGAAATAGCTTCATATCATGACAAACAACATATGTAAGAAAAATCCTAATAGCTTCTAGTCTTGCTACAGGAGAATAAGTCTCATTGTAGTCTATGACTCACTCTATCTGATTCGTCTAGTTTATTCTTGAAAACCCATCTAATTCCTATGATGGACTTTTTAGAGGGTCTGGGAACTAAAGACCAAACTTTATTCCTAGTAAACTAGTTCAGCTCCTCTTGCATAGCTAAAATCCAAGCTTCATCTTGAAGAGCTTCATTAATTTTCTTAGGCTCTATTTTAGAGATAAAAGCTACATTGGCTTCTCTTCTAAATTTAGACCTAGTCTTCACACCTTCTGAGGTCTCTCCTATAATCAATTCTTCTGGATGAGAACTCTTATATCTCCAATCCCTTTTTAGATCAAGCGTTTCAGGAATATCTTTAACTTTGTCTAAAGGAGTATCTGATGGTGACACATCTTCACTATCAACCAAAGGTACTGATAGGGTTTCATTATCAGTATCATCTCTCTTACTTAGTTGAGAACTATCATCAAACTTGACATGAATAATCTCCTCAATAGTCTTAGAAGTAAGATTGTAAGCCATATAAGCTTTCGAAGATAATGAATAGCCTAGAAAAATTCCCGAATAAGTCTTAAAATTGAATTTATCCAGAATTTCCTTTGTATTCAATATAGTACACTTGCAACCAAATGGATGGAAGTAAGATATGTTAGGCTTCCTTCCTTTCCATAACTCATATGGAGTTTTCTTCAACAACGATCGTATAAGTATTCTATTTTGAATATAACAAGTTGTATTCACAAGCTCTTCCCAGAAATACTTAGGAAGATTCATCTCACATAGCATAGTCCTTGCCATTTCCTGAATCGTCCTGTTCTTCCTTTCAACAACTCCATTTTGTTGTGGAGTTCTTGGAGCAGAGAAGTTATGGAAAATTTCATTCTCCTCACAAAATATTCTGAATTTCTCATTCTTAAACTCACCACCATGATCACTTCTGATACTAGCAATAGAAATTTCTTTTTCATTCTTTAACTTTTTGGAAAACACTTTAAAACACTTAAAAGACTCGTCCTTATATGATAGGAATAATATCCAAAAAAATCTAGTGAAGTCATCAACAACTACGAGACCATACTTCTTTCAGCCAAGACCCAACATCCTAGTTAGACCAAATAAATCCATATGTAACAGCTCTAGAGGTCTAGATGAAGTTACAATATTTTTAGAAGAAAAGGTTGCTTTAACCTGTTTTCCTTTATGACAACTTTCACAAAAGAAATCCTTGTTAAAACTTATTTTTGCTAATCCTCTTACCAAATCATGTTTAATCAACTTGGAAATATGTTTAAAACTAACATGACCTAGCTTTTTATGCCAAATTAGTTCTTCTTCATCAGTTGATATAAAACAAGAAATATTTTGACTTTGCAAATCTTCTAAATTGATTTTGTAAAGATTGTTTCGTCATTTGGCAGAAAAGAATATGGACCCATTCTTGTTTTTGACTATAGAAGAACTTTGATTGAAGGACACTTCAAAACCAGAATCACATAATTGACTGACACTAATCAAATTGTGTTTTAAACCATCAACTAGTAGAACACTATCAATAGTAGCAAAAGAATTTTTACCAATTTTACCGATTCTAATTATTTTGCCCTGCTGGTTGTCTCTAAAAGTTACCGATTCTCCCTTCTTATATTGAAAATCTAGGAACATAGACCTTCTTCCCGTCATATGTCGCAGGCATCCACTGTTCAAATACCATTGATGCTGGCTGCTTCTTCCAAGGAAGGATATCTGCAGGAGATATTATGTATCTTTTAGTTACCCAGATTTTCTTGGGTCCTTTGGGGTTAGTTCTAAGATAATTCATAGAATGATGATGATGCAACTGATGAGATTTCTTCCTATAAGAAACAAAATTCTTTTTATGCTGATGATTGTTTTGAGCAAACCCTAATCTAGTTTTATTATTAGGGTGTCTGTATCTTCCTAGCATATCATTCATCTTTCTCTTACTCTCCGTAAATGTTGATAGATTAGCTGAAAGACTATTGATCCTTTGTTTCATTTAATTGATCTCCTTAGATCTATCTATAACTACCTTTTTCTTTATCTCGTATAGTTGTTTCTTCAGACAAACGTTTTCGTTCTCTAACACTTGCGTGTTCTTTAAGTTTTCTACGTACTTTTTCTTTAACAACTTATACTGCTTAAGGATTGCATGAGAATCTTCTAATAATTCTGAATATGCATCTTGTAGTTCACTAAAGTTTGAGGTTACCTCCTCTTCACTTTCTATTTTGGCTACTAGGCAAATGTTAGCTTGTACCGATTCCTCTGAGTTAGTATCTGATTCAGATGAATCCAGATCTTCTCAGGTTGCCATCATGCTCTTTTTATTTTCTCTATTCTTCTTTGGTTTTCTTTTCAGCAATAGACATTCCAACTTGTAGTGTCCGGTTTTATTGCATTCATAGCAGATGACAGATGTCTTCTCATTCTTTCCTTCATCTTTGCTATTCTTTGTGAAAGAAAACTCTTTGTTTCCTTTTACTTTCTTTTTCCACATATGTCTGATCTTCCTCGAGATAGAGGATAATTCATCATCTTCTTCGCTCGAATCTTAATCTGATTCGCTGGAGTCGTCATTCTTGACTTCCTTGATCTTCAACGCTTTCGATGATGAACTCCTCTTCTTTGGAATCTTGTGGGTTTTTTGTCCAGCCTTCAATGCTATAGATTTATCCCGTCTGGGTTTATCTTCTGCATCGAGTTCTACTTCATGTATCTTCAAGGATCCAAGCAATTCATCAAGCTTCAACACGCTCAAGTCCTTGGCTTCTTGTACCATGGTGACTTTTGGCCTCCATCTTTTCGGTAGACTTCTGAGAATCTTTCGAACGTGACCTTGATTATCATAAGTTCTACCGAGAACTTTAAGTCCATTGATGATGGTTTGAAATCGTTCAAACATCTGATCGATAGACTCTTCTTCCTTCATCTTGAACAGCTCATAATGGTGTACAAGAATGCTTATCTTGGATTCTTTTACTTAACTGGTGCCTTTGTGTGCGATGGATAGAGTATTCCACATCTCTTTTGCAGTGTCGCATCTGTTAACTTTATCATACTCACTTCTGCTTAGGGCATAACTTAGAAAGAACTTGGCCTTTGAATTCAGCTGGAATCTCACTTTTTGATCTGCTGTCTATCTAATTCGTGGAATAACTTTTCCTTCATCATCTACTGGTGTATACAATCCATTCTCTATAATCTCCTAAAGATCAATATGAGTGGATTCAGTGAAGAGCCGCATCCTGTCTTTCCAGTAATGGTAGTCTTCACCATTGAATGTAGGAGGTCTAGTGACGGAGGTGCCTTCAGCTATATATACGTGTGATTCTGCCATAGATCTTTATCCACACTTTGTGATGGTGGTTCTTGGATACCGAGCTCTGATACCAATTGAAGTTAATTGCATGTTAGTATAGACTTTACTTTAATATACAAAATGCACAAGAAGGGGGGTTGAATTGTGCATTCTTTTTCGTTAATACAATCTCCTTTTCAAATTCTTTGAAAACTTTGCTTTTTCAAAACTACTGAGTAAGATTATCACGATGTATTGCGATTGACTTATAAATACTTGTATAACACAATAGAAATTAAAAATTGAGAGTTGAGAGAAGAAGTCGACACAGCAGTTTTATCCTGGTTCACCCCAAACCGTGGGCTACGTCCAGTCCTTAGAATCGTTTATGAGATTTCACTATTCTTCTAAAAAATACAAGTATTCTTTTCACCGAGCCTCTTCAGGTCTTTTACGGCAAGTATTGTTTTTCTCACTTAGCTCCTTTAGGGTCTTTGCTTTTCTTCTTTCTTACAAAAAGATGTTGCGAGCTTCATTACAGAAAATAATACCTCTAGAGTTTAGCACAATGAATATAGTGTTTCTCAAAGTCACTAGCTTTCTTAAAATCTCTAACTCTTTCAAAATCACTAACTCTTTCAGTCTTCGACTCAGACTCGTATTTATAGCCTTTGTCTTCAACTGCTTCTTGATAATCGCTTCTTTCTTTTTGTTTCTTGATCTTTGAAGAAACAGTTATTCAGTTGAGTTCTGTAACTAACTCAAATTGATTAACCATCTGACGTGGTATAGGGTCTTCGTTTTAGTCTTAGTTTTTCTTCTGCTTCGTCTTAGTTTTGTCTCCGCTTCGTCTTACTTTTGTCTCCGGTTCGTCTTACTTTTGTCTCCACTTCGTCTTACTTTCTAATATTATTATTATTTGATTTTCATCAAAATTATTAATCGTGAAGTCATTTTGACTTAACATTCACGAGTGTATCTGTAATTACCTTAGTGTTTACAGAGATTGTATCCAATACTTTCTTTCAGACCGGTTCTTCTATTTCTTCTTGCTCCTCAGACTCTTTACTATTTGAGTTCTCTTCTGTTTGTTGAGGTGGTTCTATACTCGAACTCGCCTAACTAGCCCGGATCTTAACATGCATCTTTTGACTAATATCCCTGAGTTCTATGTTATGAGACTTAAGGATTTCAGCACATCATAGATGATGATTATTTAGGACGTCTGGGAGATGGATAATTAAACCACTACAGTCCACGCCATAATACTAAACAATGTTGGAAACTAAGTACCCCATACCTAAGTTGTTGCTTCTCTTGTGTAGAGCTACAACAATAGCATTCAGCATATATGTGGAGGTGCACACTGGAATGCTGTGATCCATGCACCACAACATGAATAGTTCCTTTACTGAACACTTGTTGGTTTCTAATTTATTAAAAACTAGTTGACACGTGAATTTGTGCAATAACAAGTGCTCATGGGTCTTTATGATGTTGTTGTGGGCATTTTTGACGTCGAATTGCTCTAACCCAGTGAGCTTTTTTCAATAGTGAGAAGCACGAAAATCATCGTGCTAATCAATAATGGACGATTCGGGGAACCCGCATATATCGCACATGATTTCGACATTTAGTTCAAAAGCTCGTCCCCGCAACCTAAGCCACATTTCTTTAGGGTTCCTAGGTTCATAGGAAAAGGAAGTAAAGAATTCTAGAGTGAGCTCCTAGTAAATAGGAAACTGGAAGCGTATGAATTTTGCCTACTAAATTCTTTTTACTAAGTTCTTTACCCTGTCGTGCAGTTTTAGCCTATCAAATGTATCAAAATCAAAATATTTAGGGACTACAATTTGTTTAGCATTGAGGGATTGAAAATGAATACCTTCCTCCTTTGTGTAGATCAGGAAAGGTGCTCCGAAGTCCGCTACTCTGGTCCTTCTCCCTCGGTCTGAGACTTGATTTCGTCCAGATGATTGATCTCGCTTAGCTGATTGCTTAATGTGCAGCTTACTGGCTTATGAGTAGGTAGAAGTTCGAAGAGACTGGAAATTTGAAATTTGGGTAGAGAGAGGTGAGAATGTTTAGAGGTTCTAAACTTAGAGAGATAAAGTAAAAATGAGAGTGAGTGAAAAATGAAGTTAGAAATGAATATATAGGTGGATGGAGGGTAAAATGGTAAAAATGAATTAAAAAATCGCATTTCCCCTTTTTACCCTGCCGCAGATCACGATCGTGCCTGCAATTTTTCCACCAATTTTAATTTTTCTCTTCTTTTGTCGTTCTCCACTTTTCCAAAATCGCTTCTTAACTCTTTATGGCCCTTTCACCTCTCTTTTTCTTACTCCCTCGATCATCAAATTCATGTCGAAGTCCTCTGCCTTCCCAATTTTATTTGGAAACAAAATTACCTAACTACGAAATCCAAACTTTCTAAATCAATCAAAGGAAATTAAATTCCATGGGTTGTGTAATAGTTCGTTTCTACACTCAGGGATTAGGCTAGCTATATAAGTCATATTCTATGAGAATACATGAAGTGTATTACATTTGCATGCATTATATTTGCATACTTATATGAACCAAGATTCATAGACATTGTAAAAATAAAATATGCACTCATTTGATGTATATGGAGGTATGAAAGATCTTAAATGATTATAATCTAATTGTGTGTTGATTATATCTTGAATTTTGTTTTGGAGGGATTATAATTAGTGAATTGGGAATTTATTGTTACAATTGAGTGATGGATAAGGTGATATGTGGATCTAGTCTAAGAAAAATGTTAAAGGACAAGACACAATGATACATGGGAATATAGGTTGAATGAGCCTATGAAATGGTGACATGTGACATTATTAATAAAGTGACAAATGACTTGAATAAATGAGTGGAAAATAGTGGTATAGTTGCATGACATATGGCCTAGTGATTACGTGACAAATGGACTAGTTATGGATTGACAATTGGTAATGTAAGAGGAAGACATATGACTTGGCTCTCCATTTGACAAGTGGCAAGACATGTGTCCCACCTCTCCACCATGCATTTGTAACTCACGAATTTGACACTTGAACGACCATCTTTCTTTATATTTTTAGTCTTATGTCCTCTCCTTCATCTCCTCACCAACGAAATCCCCACACAACCTCCCAAAAATCTTTAGTTTTGTCAAATGTCGTAGCCTTCATCTTATAGTTAGAAACCTTTCTCATTCCATCTTGTTCTTAGATTATGTTTGAATGCTAGAGAGGCTTGCACAGGTTGTTAATTGAGGAGACTTCGGGTTGAGCAAGTAAGTAATTGATTGTCGTATTATGTTATATATGAGCATAACATGCATGGAGATTGATTAGGGGCGAATTGAGATGAATTACATATAGGGTTGATTATGAGTTGTGTTTGAAACTTGATGAGTGAATCGGTTTTATTCTTGATGTTTGGAAACACTTAGTTATAGATTGTTTTTGAGATGAATTGATGAGGAATTGAAGTGTTTTTAAGGTATAAATTGAGGTTAAATTGATGAACTATCATAAAGGTGTAAAAATTTGGAAGAAAAGATAAAGAGATGAATGTGAAATTTTTAGTTCACCTATCCCACAATCGTGGGAATTGTATGGTGTCTTTCCAAGATCGTGGAAATGATTGGTAGAAGCAAAATTGTGTTGTGTTCTTGTTGAATCATATAAGGATAATACACTATACATTGGTGCTTTTAGACTTGATTAGGGATTAAAATGAACTTAGTTGATGTTGAATCAATCAGTTAAGTGTTTGATGAAATTAAGCTTATAATTGATGTTATAACTTAAGGATTGGATCGTTTGATATCAATGTATATGAAATTGTAAAGTATGAGTTGTTAATCATATAAAGATGTCTTTATGAATGCAAATGTGATTCAAAGGATATAGGTAATGCATTAGGCATGAGTGAATGAGAATTGGGAAATTTTGCCAATATAATGCTAAAATAGGATTGGTGAATGCATGGTTGATGAATTGAGAGTAGCCAAACTTACTTAAGGCATAACCTAATTGCAAAAAACAAGATATATATAAGCTATGGTGGATGAATGAGTAAGACTTGTGAATAAGGTTACATATCTGGGATAGTCAATTGAGCACGCATTAAACATGACACATCTACATGCACATGATTGAGTGTTCATTTGATTAAATAAGTTAATGATGTGTAAATATGTGTGTATTACATAATATAGACGCTCAAGTAGATCGCCAACATCCAGATATTATCGGATCGTTAAGGCAATAACTTATTGGAGCGTACTGTGAGTAACCTAGATGTGTGACCTCAAGTTAGAAACATTTTCTGTTCATAATGTTTTGATTAAACTTGATTTTTCTATATTGATTTGATATTGATATAATTGTGACATTAATGATTCTGAACAATTGATTGTCTGAGGAGTTTGATATTCGAGGCTGTATTGGGAGTGTTTGTGATTGGAATATGAATAAGGAAAATGAATTCTCATCTATCTGTTGAATACCGAACATAGATCCAATGAATTTTGGTAATTGAATGTGTTTCTTGACTGAAAGTGATTGATGATATATTATGTTAAAATGTTGTATTTCATTACATGAAAATGTATGTTTACGTAAAAGAGTTGTGACCGGAGCAGCCAACGTGAAAAGTGCTTTAAGCTAAAAAAATGTGCATACAGAGCCACATGCTTAATGATTAATGAGCCCGGTATCTACAATGGGTACGGAACAATATCTAAAATAAGCTCGGCATTTGTAACGGATACGAGACAGCTAAATAGGCGCTCGGTCATAATAAAAATAAAATTGGAAGTGGAGTCTTATGTGTATTTGCATATACATATCCTGACATATATTCTGAAAATGATTGGAAAGAACCATTGATTTGTGTTGAATAGCTATATGAAATACTTGTGTATTTGTCAACAGTATGAATGCTTAAGATGAGCGATGTGATAAATGAGAATTGATTTTGAATAATGTGATATATTCGTGAAATTTTTTCTATACTCATGATATTTGTGTTTTGATATGAGTGAGCACATCGTTAATAGTTCACTCACTGAGTTCACAAACTCATCAAAACTGCAATGTTAATTTTCAGGTACTGAGGTAACTTGGCTTTTAAGATAATCTAGTAGCAACCTAGTATTGTCCATTTTGAAACCAAGAATGGCTCAAAGGTCTGGTCAGCTGATTCTGAAGCGTCTAGTCAAATTATTTTGGTATGTTATCCAGTTTTATGTTTTACACGTATAAAGATGTGAACTTTCATATGTTATAAATATTATAAACATGAATTTTGAGTGTAATGAATTTTTATGTTTATGAATTAAATGCAAAGAATCTCAGATGTTTGGTAATGTAAATACATGGGTTATAGAATGTAATGACAATGTAAGCTTATAACAATGAATGAAATGAAGAAAACTTTGTTCTTTGAAGCGCTTATGTTCTATATAATGCTAGGACAAGTTGATGTGACTGCTCTAACATGCCTCTTCTATAGGATATGTGCTCGGATATTCTCTGGAATGTCGGTATATGCTCTATGGGTGTGGTATGTTACAGGTTGCCTCCTATGCAACGCTTTTCTTAACGTTAGTAGCTTGATGCTCTTCTTTTGCTCATAGTGGTTCAAATGATTGGTGCAATGGTAGTACAATCACTGATCTCACAATTTGCACTTGAGCTACCATACCCTAGATTACACTTTCCTTGTGATTCTCCTTCCTTCCCCTTCTTCTACGCGATTGTTTCTTTCTGAATGCAACCCAGGATCCTCAATATTTTCCCACTGTCCTCGAGGTTCGGGTTCTTTGATATTAGTTGGAGGTAAAGGAGAACAATTGTCTTTCTTTGACACTTTGAAGGTTATTTGTTGCTTTCCTACCCTTTGAGTTAGTTTACCACAATTAACGTCAATTATTGAGCGAGCAATAGCGAGGAACGGTCGTCCAAGGATCATAAGGATTTCCACATCTTCTCCAACATCCAATAAATAGAAGACTGTTATCAATTTGTACTTGCACATCCTTAATAATCCCCTTTGGTTGATAAACTATTATGTCGATCGTCTTTACTAACATCTTTGTGGGTTCTAACTCTCCTAACCTCAACTTTTGACTATAGGTATAGGGCATTATATTGATACTCACTCCCAAATCCGCGAACGCCCTATCTATGTTAACTCCATTGATACTACAAGGAATGTAAAAATTATTGGACCCCATTTTTGGAGCCCAACTATTCGAATGTATCATAAGACATGAGCGTATAATCCTATAAGGTTATCTCAATGAACCCTCATTAGCCATCATCCCACAAGGGTAGAATGCCCACACCAGACAATCACCAAAATCACAATTTGACTTCTTCAAAACAATTGTAGCTCTATGTCTCTAGTTTGTTTTGAAACAAGAACCATCTCATTCGGAGCTCTATATCATAAGATATGCTTAAAAATCCAAAGTATGTTCATAACCTAGTCATGCTCTTCCAACCGATCCCTCACTTTCTTTCCATTAATATTTTTCAAATCAACACCAAAGGCTACCAATTTTTATGGAGAGATAGGAAAATGTGTTAGGAATCTATTGGTTCAAGAACCACTTTATTTGGAGGTCGGGTGGAGAAGTTACGGCCAAAAGAATCAATCATGATTTTGCCCTTAATCACATTGTACTTGTTTTGGGAAAATTGACATAACTTTTACTAGAGATATCAGATTAAAGTTGTCTTCAGAAGTTTCGAAGAGACATTCGAGATCTATAACTTTTCTGAAGACCTTGAAGAGAGATTTTGCCATATAGAGGGAAAAACTCTTGAATTTCCAAAAGTGTAGATGGATTAGACAAGGTGATTCAGTCTAAGATGAATTAGAGGAAGGGATTCAGTCTTAGACAAAAGGATTCGGTCTTAGACAAAGGGATTCAGTCTAGATGAATTAGACAAAGGGACTCAGTCTCAGACGAAGGGATTCAGTCTAGATGAATCAAATGAAGGGACTCAGTTTCAGACAAAGGGATTTCTACGAGGTCTTCCTCACATCACCAAAAGTTCTAAATCACTAACTACACTCTCCAAAGCATCTCCAATGGTTCCTACATCCAT